>JZKD02S1673621.1:140448-154724 GCA_000966675.3 Picea glauca
ATATTTAGTGATAGATCTCCTTCTATCAAAAGAAACTCTAAAATATACATTACAATTATCACATAACATCTCAATGTAACCATTATAGGTGACATTTGTGCTTCTCAAACGCTAACTCGCCCATTTCACTGCAACACTTGAATCTGTCACATATCTAACAACATCATCAGCATGTGAAACATATGGTCTTAACCATTTCATCACATAGAACAGAACTCGTATTGAACTGACATGAAACATAACTTTGTCTTATATATAGACATGCCCTATGCTTGAAGAAAACTTATAATGGAAAGCATGAGGGATAAAAATTGGTTTTACAATGTTCATACTAAACTCCAACCACATCTTACCATTACCATCTCTGTATACTTCCATGCCCATAATTTGTTTTGTTTCTCCATGATCCCTCACGTGAATTGTCCTGTCCACCCGAGTCATTTTATTACTGATTTTATCCATGCTTTGTCTTGCATCAAGCATATCATCAAAAAATAACATCAAGACTATGAATGTACTATAAATTGTATAGTCATTCCTACCCTTTGAAAAATTATGACTCACTATCAAGTATTCAAACCTCTTGTATATTTTCCTGGGTACCAGTAGGCCATACAATGAATTATCTATCATGCAAACAAGTTTACCATTGCGATCTCAAATCAAACGTTTTGGTTGTTCCATACATACTATATCTCTATCAAGGATGACCTTGTGAGAATTAGGATCCCACACACAACATCCCTTTATACCACCATCATAACTTGCAGAGATATAAAACAAGCAAGAATTCATAAACAAATATTTTAAGTCTCGAAATGATTTACCTCTTACTAGTAACTGCAATTCATTCTTTCTCTTATGACCTTTATGCTCATTCCATAAACAAGAAGATACATATGTCACTTCATATGCTACTTTAGTACTCCCTTCCAGCTTATAAAGGTTATCAACCTTTGTTTCCTATATCACTACTAAATTACCTTTTGACAATGTGAGAGCTCCACCTTGACCTATATACTTATATCCACAAGAATCCAACACTCCCAATGAAATCAAATTTGATTTAATCTCAGGTACATATATAACATTCATTAATTCCCTAACAATACCATCAAAAATCCTAATTCTAATACTACCAACCCCAACATTTTTACAGGGAATACCATTTCCCATAAACACTAGACCCTCATCAACAACTTGGTAAGAAAATAACCAATTTCTATGTGAGCACATGTGGTGGGAGGCACCTGAATATAACTTCCATTCTTCTTGATATTTTAAATTACTATAAATGGATAAAACTTGACCAGTCATACCTGAATTTGTTACAGCCAAATTTGATTCCTTTGTAGAGTTTTCCTTAGATTCCTTTCTCTTCCAACAATCTTTATTGAGATGTCCTTTTTTTCCATGGTACCAACATTTTTCTTTACCCTTTCTATGTCTTGACTTAGATTGAGAAAAAAATCTCCCATTCTTCTCTTTAGTTCAACCTCTGACCAGCATCGCCTTTGAATTTGAGGTTTATTTTCTAGATTCTCTCCTCATCTCCTCAGCGAACAAAGCTCCCACAACAGATTCATAATCTAAAACATCTGTTGGGATAAAGCTAATAGAGGTGACAAGATTATCCCAAGACTCAGGAAACGTACACAATTGTGTAATAGCCTTATCCTCATATTCAAATTTAACTTCCATAACAGTCAATTGAACTACAAGGGTATTGAAGGTATTTAAATGGTCAACAAATTTTGTACCTTCTTTCATCCACAAACTATACAATTGTCTCTTCAAGTAGATTCTTCTCGTCAAGGACTTCATCATATATATACTTTCCAACTTTCTCCATAAGCCTAATGTTGTATCCTCTCTTACGATATTAAATGGAACCTCATCCGCCAGACATAAATGAATGGTACTAAGAGATTTTTCATCCATATCTTCCCATTCCCATTCTGTCATGGTTATTGGTTTCTTTGACTTTCCTGCCAATGCTTTTTGAAACCCGTGTTGCACCAGTAAATCCCACATCTTGAGCTTCCATATCTCAAAGTTGTTTTTACCACTGAACTTTTCAACTTCAAACTTCGAACTCTGCATCTTAGAAATTATCACAAAAAATCTCCTAATACCCATTGCTTATAAAAATCATTTTAAATGTGAAGGAGTAATAGTATTAACCCAAAATATTTAATTAAAATATTTAATATAAATCACAAATATATCTTTAAACCTTTTACTAAAGAAAAAAAAAGGGGTCCACAAATAATATTTTAATTAGCATCCTCCACCCACTTTAAACTTTTACATACTATATTCCAATTATAGTAAACCTTTTAAAGTACCCTCTGTTAGAACCATGATTTTCATAGATAAGGTTACAGGTTTGTCAACAATTTGCTAAGTCATGCATGTTATCACCCATATTGTTTTTATGACTGTAATCATCTAAAATCTCCAAGGGTTAGCTTCAAAAGAAAGCTTATCATTTATTTGCTCAATTTCCATTTGCAAATGTGTGATGCAAAATATTCTACGCGCTATGCAGATCACTTCACACCACAAAGGATTCTATCGCGCAGTAGATTTCATTACGAAGTGTATTTCGTCATGCAGTGGGTTGTCACACATAGGATGTTGTCGTACAATAGATTTCATCTCACAGTGGGTTGTCGCACAGGGGATAATCTTGCGTATAGGATTTTGTCACACAGAGGATGTCATCACACAATGGATTTCATTGCACAATGGATTTTTATGTGCACAGGCTACATGTCACACTGCGAAAATGACTGGTTTAGTGGTCAACTTCAAGATCAATTTCTGACCAACTATTAAAGTTAGTGTTCTCTTTCAAATAAAAGGGATACATGATTCTAGGAGGGAGAAGTTCGACCCTAGAAGCCAAGTGTGACATCATCTTTCTATATAGGGGGATAATTTTGATGTAAACATGGTTGGTTGGAAAAATTGGTAGACGACATCTATTATGTGTAATTTGAGTTTTTTAACCGAAATTTAATGCAAAGGTCGTTTAACTTGACAAAAATATTATAGTTGTAGTAGTCAAATGTATTGTGACTTTTTCTTTGTGTATGTGCTTCTTTTCATATTTATACATATATTTTTTTGTCTATTTCAAAACGAATTTTTGAACTTGTGGATTCACTGCTCAACGCCCCTTGTTTGTGCCACTTAGACAAAACGTTTTCTTCTAAAGCTAACTCTGAATTCTCCCACAATGGTGCTCTGAGTTACTTCCTGTGTTTTTCTCTTGCCACCCATTACAGTTTTACACTGAATACTGTTTCTTGCCTAGCCTTATCCTCTCATGTTCAGTCACTCAAACACTTTTCTCTGTCATTCCCTGAAATCGACTCCATAGACCAAGTCTTACTTTCTTCTGCCAATATAACCAAAGCCTATTTTATCAAAGGTGTTAAATCTTGCCACTGATTTCAAAGCCAAATACCGTGTGTAGACCGTGCCTCCCGAGAGAGCCCTCTCCAGATACGAATGGCTAGTTTTGGGTCTCAAAGTTGGTTGAAAAAGTTACCTTCATATCTTGTTTACCAGCTGAACAGATTTACAGAGTGCTAACATTCTGGCGCCATTTTCGAGTATGGAATTGAGTGGAACTTTCCCTAGGAAGAATGACATTGTTGCAGTTCTAAGGTCTGAGAGTAGCAGACACATAGGCACATATTGGTTTTATTTCTGATCTGGCAACTCCACACATCAGAAAATCAGTTTGAAGGTGATTCCACTGGCAGAAAAATGTATAGCTAAAGTTTTCATGGTGACTCCAATCAAGCTTCAAATGTGATTCAAAGACTCCACTAGGGAATGAGACCTGTTGATAGAGATATGGAAGAGAAGTATGGAAAAATAAGGTTCTTGAGCTTAAGTTTAGTTCAAGAAGTACTTTTCTATTTTATCAATATCTTCTTGTCCTTTCATGAGCTTTTCAAAAGAATATTTCTTTAGTTACTGTGTTCAAATGAAGCCCACAGATCTGCCCTTGTATATCCTTCTTTACAAACTGTAGGTATACCTCCTTCTTATTGTATAATTGATATTCACCGAGCTCCTTCCTCTAAGCCATATGATGTTCATGATCACTCTTGTGAGCTTAATGAAACCAAATCTAAGCATGTACCTTATATTCTTAATCCTACACCCTCCAAGATTCAAGACATATACAGTCCTCTGAAATTTCGTTCCATCCTTCATGAATTTCCTCTGAAACATTATAAGTATCTTCCTAGGTTCAACATAGAGCTTGATGGTCAATCAGCTAAAAAACATATTCAGGCATTTGAGCATTTCATAGAACTTTTTGAGATCGAACATGATGATGTCTCTATGAGGGCCTTTTCTCAGTCCTTACAAGGATATGCCAAAGCATGGTTCAGATATTTTCAACCTCAGTCGATTAGCTCGTGGGATGAACCGAAGGAAGATTTTTGTAGGTTTTGGGGTGAGAAAAAGTCATGGTATCTACTCCTTTCAGAGTTTTATTCCATGAGAAGAATGAAAGATGAAACCATCTCAAATTTCAGCAGCAGGTTTGCTAGTCTTTATTATAAACTGCCTAAAAAATTCCAACCTCTTGAAGTTGTTGTAACAAACTTTCAATCAGACTTATATTTTCTTTTGATGGAGAGGAAGTCTATGTATTTGCAACAAATGTTCAACAATGTTGAGGAAGTTGAAGAAAATATTCAAGCATGTAAACATATTCAAAATGAGGAGTTGGATGCTAAAGAACATGACAATGAATATGAACAAAGAACAATTGATTTGAATCTTGAGAAGAGACTTAATAATTTCATATGTCCTCTTGAAGCTTTAAATGTTGATGATTTTGCAAAGGATTATATTCCACTTGTTGAAAAATAAGGTGCTAATTTATCTTCTCACCTATCCCATGATAAGCACGGGGTTGATTGTTTTATGTATTCATTTGTAGATAGTCAAGAAAATAAATTTGCAAATCAACTTGTCGAAGAGCAGGTTGATGTCCCAAGTTTTTTCTTGTTAGATGACATTGTAGATGTTGTTGATTTGTCTTTATATGATTAATATGATGATGATTATGATGTTGACATCCTAGAACAACCAACTACATGTTATCTATCGAAAAATGTTTATTTTCAGTGGTGTAATGAGAGAAATCAGTGTACATATCATAGTTACAAAGAATAATATGAAGAAAGTACCAAATCAGCTGAAGGAAATTCTTTACCTTTATGCTTTGCTTTGTTTAAATTGTTGAAAGAAAATTTAAAGATCATCACTAAGGAAGAGGAATGTGTGCTGATGCAAAATCTCACTGATTCATTGGAAACAATTGACAAGAAATTACAACAATCTTCTCGCGTGTTTAATGACCCTGTTCCATTTTATATGAAAGGTTTTATCATTTCAAAATTACATCCATTGGTTGAAGATGAATATGAAAATGAGTCTGTTAAAAAACCCAAAGAAATTGAAAAATGTGCATATGACAACAGTGAAGAAAACGAAGAAGGTTTTTAATCAAGTGAAAGAACCTTTCCATTGTTTTTTGCTTCTTTCAAATTGTAGAAGGAAAATGTATATAATATTTCAAATCAAAAATCCTCTAGGAATGATGTTGAATATGAAGAAAGCAGTGGGCTTGCAAATGAAAACTATCTTCCATTATGTTTTCCTTCCTTTGAATTGTTGAAAGTAAATCATGAGATAACAGAGGAAGCATAGAAGTCTGACTGCATTCACAGTGACACTATTTTACATGAGATAATTGTTATCAGTGAGGAAGAACAACAACCTTCTCATGCATTTAATGACCGTGTTGCTGACTACATGGAAGGTTATTTCAGTTCAGATTTGCAGCCTGTGCTCAACTACCAACTTGGAAATAAAGATGGTGGTCAATCAACGTCGATGTTAGATATGGATTTCTTTCCACCAAAGGTTTCATTTCATCCATCATCATATTTTGAATCAGAAGATTGTTATTTCCAGCAGTCTCAACAGATTTTTCAGCCTCTTGGTGGCAATCATCAGGTTAAATCACATAAAAATGAGAATGCACTGGAAAGGGTGAAAAATGGTTGTTGTTTTGTGCATGTTTTAAAGGATCCATTTATGTTTTTGGTGGAGGTGACAAATAGTCCCAATGTTTTTTAATTTTTTGAGATTTGAATTTATAAATAAATGTTTGAATGACTTATCAGTAAATAGGCTTTGGAGCAAGCATGTGCAAAGAAACCAAAAAGTGGATAAAGTGCTTGCATGGTTGCATTGGAATTTCGATTTCACTTGATTGAAATCTTTTTCAGTAGTTAGGGTAGGTAGGAGTGCGAATAATCTCAGTACTACAAGCATTTCTTTTAGCAATTTGTAGTTTTCATTTTCCACTTAGTTTCATATTTCAATTTGGAGTGTAAATAGTTTTGTCTTTTCGGTGGATGGAGGTTACAAGTTACATTTGGAAAGTTGAGTTTGGGAGGAGCTCAATGCATAGACACCTGTTCTACTATTATTTTCTACCTCACAGGGAGGATAGCATCCCTGTTGGAGCCGACTATTGGAAACATGATTTTCATAGAATGGATTATATGTTTGTCAACAATTTGCAAAGTCATGAATGTTAGCACCCATATTGTTTTTATGAGTGGAATCATCTAACATCTCCAAGGGTCAGTTTCAAAAGAAAGATTATCATTTATTTTTTCGATTTCCATTTGCAACTGTGTGCTGCAAAATATTCTATGCACTACGTAGAGAACTTCATCGTGCAAAGGATTCTGTCGTGCAATAGATTTTGTCGTACAATGGATTTCGTCACGCAGTGGCTTGTCACGCATAGGATGTTGTCACGCACTGGATTTTCATCACATAGTGGATTGTCACACATGGTATGATTTCACACATAGGATTTTATCATACAGAGGATGTCATCGCATAGTGGATTTCATCGAGTAGTGGATTTTCCTGCGCACAGGCTACAGGTCGCACTGCGAAAACGACTAGTTTAGTGGTCAACTTCAAGATCAATTTCTGACCAACTAGAGAGGAATTTTGAAAATCCATGAGATTGGTTTGTCTAGGAAAAACTAAATAATAAAAACCTCTCTCTAATTTGCAAAATGTGTCATGGATTGGGATATTCGACAGAATCATTGAGCTCTATGTTTTAGCTTTCATGATTTCCGGTCTGAGACATATTTTTGAGACACGTATTCCGGCCAACTAGAGATCAATTTAAAGAAACCAAGAGAGGTTTTTATTTACAATGATATTAGCTACAAAAATCTGTATCATTTTAAAAAAATATCTTTTTATTAGTGATATACAATGTCATATTGAACGCCTATTTTCCGAGTTTTCTACGCATTTCGTTGCGTTTTTGTTGTAGGTTACTGTTGCATAGAAGACTTGTTGTGGAGGGATGACAGAGTGTCCAACAGTGCATATGATGGCTCATCACAACCATAAGGTTGAATTTTGATCATGATCAATGATTGTAACGAATATTTTGGTTACGATTATGATTTGGCAAAGTTTGGTTTTCTATTTTTAGTGAATCCATTGAAGTTATTGTTCTCTTTAAAAGAAAAGGGATACATGATTTTAGGAGGGAGTAGTTTGACCCTAGAATCCAAGGGTGACATTATATTTCTATATATGAGGATATTTTTTATGCAAATAAGGTTGGTTGGGAAAATTGGTAGACGACATCTATTATATGTAATTTGAGTTTTTTAAACGAAATTTAATGCAAAGGTCCTATAACTTGATGAAAAGATTCTAGTTGTAGTAGTCAGATGTATTGTGCCTTTTTATTTGCGTATGTGCTTCCAGTCATATTTATTCATATATTTTTTTGTCTAATTCAGAACGAATTTTTGAACCTGTGGATTTGCTGTGCAGTGCCCCTTGTTCGTGCCACTTAGACAAAACGTTTTCTTCTAAAGCTAACTTTGAATTCACCCACAACGAGGCTCTGAGTTACTTCCTATGTTTTTCTCTCGACACACATTATAGTTTTACACTGAAGATTGTTGCTCACCTATATTTATCCTCTCAAGTTTAGTCACTTAGTAGTTTTTCTCTGTCATTCCCTCAAATTGACTCCATAGCCCAAGTCTTACTTTCTTGCACCAATATAACCAAAGCATGTTTTATCAAAGGTGTTAAATCTAACCGCTTCTTTCAAAGCCAAATCCCATGTGTATACCGCACCTCCCAAGAGAGCCCTCTTGAGATCCAAAAGGCTAGTTTCGCGTCTCAAAGTTGGTTGAAAAAGTTACCTTCGTTGTCTGTTTATCATCCGAACAGATTTATGGAGTGATAGCATTCTTGCATCCTTTCCAGGGATGGAATTGAATGAAACTTTCCCTCGGAAGAATGACATTGTTATAGTTACAAGTTCTGAGAGAACCAGACACTTAGGCACATATTGGCTGTATTTCTTCTCCAACGACTCCACACATCATAAAATCAGTTTTAAGGTGATTCCACTAGCAAAAGAATCTAGAGCTAAAGTTTTCATGGTGAATCCAATAAAGCTTCAAATGTGATTCAAGGACTCCACTAGAGAATAAGACCTGTTGACAAAGATATGGAAGAGTAGTATGGAA
Organism: Picea glauca; assembly: GCA_000966675.3. Classification (NCBI taxonomy): domain Eukaryota; kingdom Viridiplantae; phylum Streptophyta; class Pinopsida; order Pinales; family Pinaceae; genus Picea; species Picea glauca. The sequence continues at coordinate 149,085 of JZKD02S1673621.1, forward strand.
AAATAAGTTACTCGATCTTAAGTTTAGCTAAAGAAGTAATTTTATGTTTTATCAATATCTTCTTGTCATTTCCTGAGTTTTTCAAAAGAATATTTCTTCACTTACTACATTGAAATGAAGCCCAACTATCTACCCTTGTATATCCTTCATTGCAAAATGGAGGTATACCTCCTTCTTCTTGTATAAATGATATTCTCCAAGCTCCTTCCTCTTAGCCATATGATGTTCATGATCATTCTTGTTATCTTAATGAAACCAAAGCTAATCTTTTACCTTATGTTCTTAATCCTACACCCTCCAAGATTCAAGAAAGATACAATCCTCTTAAATTTTGTTCCATCCTTCATGAATTTCCTCTGAAACATTATAAGTATCTTCCTAGGTTCGACAAAGATCTTGATGGAAAGTCAGTGGAAAAACATATTCAGGCATTTGAGAATTTCATAGACCCTTTTGAGATCGAACATGATGATGTGTGTATGAGGTCCTTTTTTCAGTTCTTACAAGGAGATGCCAAATGATGGTTTAGACATTTGCAGCCGCAGTCGATTAGCTCGTGGGATCAACTGAAGGAATCTTTCCATAGGTTTTGGGGTGAGAAAATGTCATGGGATCTACTCCTTTCAAAGTTTTATGCCATGAGAAGAATGAAAGATGAAACCATCTCAAATTTCAACATGAGGTTTTCTAGTCTTTATTATAAACTGCCTAAAGAAATCCAACCTCATGAAGTTGTTCCCATGCTCAATTATGTAACAACCTTTCGATCAAACTTATCTTTTCTTTTGATGGAGAGGAAGCCTATGTCTTTGTAGAAGATATTCAACAATGCTCAGGAAGTTGAATAAAATATTCAAGCATGAAAATAGATTCGAAATGAGGAGTTGGATGCTAAAGAACATGGCAATGAATATGAACAAAGAACAGTTGATTTGAATCTTGAGAAGAGGGTTAATAATTTCATATGTCCTCTTGAAGATTTAAATGTTGATGATTTTGAAAAGGATTATATTCCACTTATTGAAAAAGAAGGTGCTAATTTAGCTTCTGATCCATCCAATGATAAGCATAGGGCGAATTGTTTTATGTATTCATTTGTAGACAGTCAAGAAAATAAATTTGCAAATCATCTTGTTGAAGACAAGGTTGATATCCCAAGCTTTTTCTTGTTAGATGACATTGCAGATGTTGTTGATTTGTCTTTATATGTTGAATATGATGATGATTATGATGTTGACTTCTTAGAACAACCAATTGCATGTTATCTATCAAAAAATGTTTCTTTTCAGCAGCGTAATAAGAGCAATTAGCCTACATATCACAGTTACAAAGAATAATATGAAGAAAGTACTGAACTAGTTGAAGGGAATTTTTTACCTTTATGCTTTGCTTCGTTTAAGTTATTGAAAGAAAATTTAAAGATCATCACTAAGGAAAATGAATGTCTGTTGATGCAAAATCACACTGATTCATGGGAAACAATTGATAATAAATTGCAACAATCTTCTCGTTTGTTTAATGAACATGTTTCTTGTTATATGGAAGGTTTTATCATTTCAAAATTATAGCCATTGGTCGAAGCTGAATCTAAAAATGAGTGTGCTTAGAAATCCAAAGAAATTGAAAAATGTGCATATGACAATAGTGAAGAAAATGAAGAAGGTTCTAAACCAAGTGAAAGAACCTTGCCATTGTGTTTTTATTCTTTCAAATTACTAAGAAAAATGTTTATATTGTTTCAAATCAGAAATCCTCGAAGCCTGATGTTGAATATGAAGAAAGCAATGGACTTGCAAATGAAAACTATCTTCCATTGTATTTTTCTTCCTTTGAATTGTTGAAAGTAAATCATGAGATAACAAAGGAAACAAATAGGTTTGACTGCATTCACAATGACACTTCTTTACATGAGAAAATTGTTATCAATGAGGAAGACCAACAACCTTCTCATGCATTTAATGACCATGTTGTTGATTACAAGGAAGGTTATTTCAGTTCAGAATTGCAGCCTGTGTTCAACTACCAGCTTGGAAATAAAGATGATGGTCAATCAACGACGATGTTAGATATGGATTTCTTTCCACCAAGGGTTTCATTTCATCCAACACTATCTTCTGATTCAAAAGATTGTTATTTCGAACAGTCTCAACAAATTTTGCAGCCTCTTGGTGCAATCAACAGGTTAAATCACATAAAAACGAGAATGGATTGGAAAGGGTGAAACATGGTTGTTGTTTTGTGTATGTTTTAGAGGATCCCTTTGAAGTTTTGGTGGAGGTGACAAACAATCCCAATGTTTTCAATTTTTTGAGATTTGAATTTATAAATAAATGTTTGAATGACGTATCAGTAAACAGGGTTTGGAGCAAGCATGTGCAAAGAAACCCAAAAGTGGATAAAGTGCTTGAATGGTTGCATTGGCATTTCAATTTCACTTGATTGACATATTTTTAACTAGTTAGGGTAGGTAGGTGTGTGAATAAGATCAGTACTACAAGCATTTCTTTTAGCAATATGCAGTTTTGATTTTCATCTTAGTTTCAGATTTCAATTTGTAGCGTATACAGTTTTTTGTTTTGAGAGGATGCAGGTTACAAGTTACAGTTGGAAAGTTGAGTTTGGGAGAAACCTGATGGATAGGCATTTGGTCTACTGTTCTTTGCTACCTCACAGGGAGGATAGCATCCTCGTTAGAGCCAAGTGTTAGCACCATCATTTTCATAGATAAGGTTATAGGTTTTTCAACAATTTGCAAATTCATGCATGTTAGCACCCATATTGCTTTTATATCTTGAATCATATAACATCTCCAAGGGTCAGTTTCAAAAGAAAGGTTAACATTTATTTGTTTCATTTCCATTTGCAACTGCACACTGCAAAATCTTATATGCGGTGCACATAGCACTTCTCTGTGCAAAAGATTCTGTCACGCAGTGGATTTCATCGCGTAGTGGGGTGTTGCACATAGGATGTTTTCGCACAGTGGATGTTCGTCACGCAGTGGATTTCATCACGCAGTGGGTTGTCGCGCATGGGATGATTTCACACATAGGATGTTTTCGCATAGAGGATGTCATCGTGTATTGGATTTCATCGTGCATTGGATTTTCCTGCGCACATGCTACATGTTGCACTACGAAAATGACTGGTTTAGTGGTCAACTTCAAGATCAATTTATGACAAACTCGAAAGGAATATTTAAAATTCCCGAGATTTTTTTGTCGACGACAAACCAAATAATAAAAAACTCTCTCATATTTTGAAAATGTGTCATGGATTGGGATATTTGAAGGAATCTTTGAGCCCTATGTTTCATCTTTCATGATTTCCTATCTGAGACATGTTTTTGAGACATGTATTCGGGCCAGATGGAGATGAATTTAAAGAAACCTAGAGAGGTTTTTCTTTATAACAAGCTTAAATACAAAAACCTCTCTCAGTTTCTAAAAATAGTTTTTTATTTGTGAGATAAGATGTCATATTTAACGCCTATTTTCCGAGTTTTCTCCTCATTCTGCTGCATTTTTGCTGTAGGTTACTGTTGTGTATAAGACTTGTTGTGAAGGGATGACGGAGTGTCCACCGATGCATATGATGGTTCATCACAACCATATGGTTTAATTTTGATCATGATCAATGATTGTAAAGAATATTTTGGCTATGATTATGATTTGGCAAAGTCGTGTTTTCTATTTTTAGTGAATCTATTGAAGTTATTGTTCTCTTTCAAAGAAAACGAATACATGATTCTAGGAGGGAGTAGTTTGACCCTAGCAGCCAAGGGTGACATTGTATTTCTATATATAGGGATCATTTTTATTTAAACAGGGTTGGTTGGCAAAATTGGTAGACAACAACTATTGTATGTAATTTGAGTTTTTTGACCGAAATTTAATGCAAAGGTCCTGTAACTTGATGAAAAGATTCTAGTTGTAGCAATCAAATGTATTGTTCCTTTTTCTTTTCTTATGTGCTTCCTGTCATCTTTATTCATATATTTTTTTGTCTATTTCATAATGAATTTTCGAACCTGTGGATTCATTGTGTAGCGCCCCTTGTTCATGCCACTTAGACAAAACGTTTTCTTTTAAATCTAACTCTGACTTCACCCGCAGCGGTGCTCCGAGTTACTTCCTGTGCTTTTATCCCGCCACTCATTATGGTTTTACACTGAAGACTATTGTTCGCCTAGCCTTATCATCTCAAGTTCAGTCACTGAGTCATTTGTCTCTGTCATTCCTTCAAATCGACTCCATATCCCAAGTCTTACTTTCTTGCGCCAATATAACCAGAGTCTGTTTTATCAAAGGTGTTCAATCTAGCCACTTCTTTCAAAGAGAAATCTCGTGGGTAGAACGCACCTCCCAAGAGAGCCCTCTCAAGATCCGAAAGGCTAGTTTCGGGTCTCAAAGTTGGTTGAAAAAGTTACCTTTGTCGTCTAGTTGAAAAAGTTACCTTTGTCATCTGTTTATCAACCGACGCACTCACATTTATCAACCTCCATGTTTTGTTCGGTTGATGTCCTTTCACATCATAAGTGTGAGTGTGTCAGCGCGCCTCTAACACTGCCTCGGAAGTGCCGATGAATTTCTACTCAATTTATATCTACGACACCTCCTCAATTCACCTTCTTGCACCATGGATCTCACCTCATGGATCTCCAATGCACTAGCTCTGATACCACTTGTTAGAATTGTCAATGAGGAAAACATGATTCACATATGATAATTAACAATCACACACATATTATAAACACATGGATTTCACGTGGTTCACCCAAACGTTGGGTTACGTCCACCAAGCATAGGCATCTGTCTTATTATTCAGATCTTGAAGATTACAACAGACTTGCAAGTTCTCACTCCGTCTCTCTCTTTACCTCTACGGGTTTACGCGTATTTGTATACATTTACAAGAAACTATTTATTAAATGCAATCCAACCCAGAATAATAAGATCCAAACCCGTCCTTGAAGTAATTTGTTGTCACCAAATCCCAACACTGATTAACTTTAAACATGGTTCTCTCCTAAAAACTAATTGTGTGTATATTGGAAGTGCCCTGATTTCTAACATGGGTGGCGAGTGCCAAGGAACTATCCTATCAGCGCAATAGATAAAGAACAACTTCATGAAGATTTCTTCGATCAATACCTTATGCTAGGTATTTGACCTATTACCTTGATGATGGAACACAACTTGGACCATTGTTTCCCTTTTGGCGATCTTATGGCTTTTACAATATTTCTATTGGAAAGGTAGGTAGAGAATAAATACCGGTACAGACATTATTGTTAGTTTCTTTTGGCATTCATATGGCTATTACAATATTCATTAGAAAGAACAGAGCGTTATACAATACCAGCATTGTATATCTCCTGTGATTTGGAAGATGCGAAACCCACATTCCCTCTCACTGTTTTGATGTACATAGTGAAAACCAAGTAGAGTCGTCCTAGAAATTTCGACAGTTGTGGGCCTTTATTCAAAACTATGGGGCAAAGCAAAGGACATTCAAAGTGCAGATGCTCAGAAATTTGGCAATAGTATTATTCGGCTAACACCCATTGGAAGAGAGGAATCCAACAAAGGAACAGAGGACCATTTAAAAATGACAAAATGTAGCGATATTCTCTTCTCT
>JZKD02S1673621.1:159353-177923 GCA_000966675.3 Picea glauca
TAGCCTTATACTTATCTATACTACCATCTAATTTAAACTTGGGTTTGTATATCCATTTGCATCCAATGGGATTCTTATGTTTAGGCAATTCAGTCAATTCCCAAGTATTGTTTTTTATTATAGATTCATATTCTTCCTCCATTTCATTTCACCATTCATCATGTTCATTAGATTCATCAAAATTCATGGGTTCTATGACATTTTAAATACTACTCATTAGGGCATAGTCTTTATACCTCTCAAGAATCTGAATCTGTCTTGAAGATCTTCTCAACTAATTATCTTCCTCCCCAATTTGTGAAGATCTGTCTTCACCTATAGGTGAATTGTGACTGCTGGAATTGTCCATATCACTGAGTCCTTCTTGTTGTTGCTGCTGTTGTCACTGTGGGGATGGTTGTTGTTGTCGCTACAGGAATGGTTTTTGTTTCCACTGCAGGGATGGATGTTGTTGTGTGGGAAGCTGCTACTGCTTCTCTTCTTTAACTCCTTCATCAAGAAGTCTCTTCCATTCCTCATGAATGCTGTCGTCATGATTTCGTACTTCCTACTCATGGAAAAGTACATCTCTACTTGCAAATACTTTGTGAGTAGCAGGATCAAACAATTTGTATGCTTTAAATTCAGAACAGTACCTAATGAAAATACATTTAGTGGATTTAGCATCCAATTTCCTCCTATTCTCCTTTGGAATATGTGCAAAAGCCTTACACCCAAATACTTTCAAGTTATTAACTGCAGGTTTGGAAACATACAAGGCTTCGAAAGGAGTAACATTATCAAGACACCTTGATGGACTTATATTCTTTAAATAAACTGCAGTATTTATGGCTTCAGCCCAAAATGCACTTGAAAGATTCTTACCTTTCATCATACTGCGTACACACTCTACGAGAGTTCTGTTTTTCCTTTCAGCGACTCTGTTTTGTTGGGGAGTGTGAGGTACTGTAAACTGTTGTACTATTCCATTATCTTTACAATATTTGTTGAAGTCCCCTGATTTATACTCTCCCCCTTGATCTGAACGAAGGATTTTGATGGATTTTCCCATATGATTTTCCACCATGGTTCTGAATTCCTTGAAGTAGTCAAAAACATCGCTTTTTCATCTAAGGAAGTAAACCCATGTGTATCCCGTGCAATCATCAATAAACAACAAAAAGTAAAATACACCTCCTAAAGACCTAGTCTGCATAGGCCCACAAAAATCAGTATGCACAATATCTAACACATCCCTCTTTTTCTTATCAGGATTAGAGGGGAATTCATCTCTGTGTATCTTTCCTAATGCACATCCATCACAAGAAACTTTCTCATTCTTTAACGTGGGAAGTCCTTCAAGCATATTCTTTTTCTGTAATAACAATAAATCAGGATGATTGATGTGTCCATGCCTTTGATGCCAAAGAATCTCTGTTGGCATAGTGGCAGAAGTCAGTGCATGATGTGCTTTGCTGGTAACATCAAGTTTGTATAGACCTCCTATTCTAACACCTGTTGCAACAGTTCGGAAGTGGTCCAACAGATCCTTCACTATGCAATAATTCTTGAAGAATTCAACCTTCAAGTTCTGATATGTAATGGTGGACACGAAGATCAAATTTTTATTTATTCCTGGCACATACACCACATTGCGAATGTGACGAACAATACCATTCGGCAATGTCATAGGAAAGTCTCCATATCCCTTGATCTGATGAACGCGGTCATCTCCAAGATATATGCTAGCACCATTCTGTGTTTCTTTAAAATTAGCATACCAATTTTTATTACAAGTCATATGTATTGATTCTCTGGAATCCACAAACCAGGCATCAGAATCATCCATTTCAGCAGATAAAGCAACATTAGACACAAACAACCTAAGATCCCGTGAGTCAAAATTCGGGGGTTCATCAATATCATCATTAGCAATAAATAATATGTGATCTTGATTTGAAGATTTTTCTGCATAATGACCTGAATGTGTTCTAGTTTTATTCCTAGCCTCATCACTTTTTTTCTTATGACAGTCTTTAACCATATGTCCAGGTCGACCACAATAAAAACAAATCTTTGACTCATTCCTATCAGATTGCATACCTTGATTTGGAGATTGTCTTCTCTGCGATGAACTGCCTCTCTGCCATGAACTGGCTCTCTTCCATGAACTGCCTCTCTGCCATGAACCGCCTCTCTTCCATGAACTGCCTCCTCTGCCTCTTACTCTTGATCTCCCTCTCGCAGATCTATTATTTGACCACAGTGTCAAATATTTACTCCGAGGCTTCAGATTCCCGCGCCTCTCTTCCTCTTGCAGCAAAATATCTATCAGTTCTTTAAACGTAGGAGGTTTCTCCCTTACTGCAAGACCTGTTATGAACATATGATAGTCTTTTAGCATACCATTTAAGGTAATAGTCACTAGATCAGTATTGGAAACAATTTCCCCTATATTTACTAACTTGTCTTTCACCTCTTTAATGCGACCGAAAAATGAACTAATAGATTCATTTCCATCCATCTTAATGCCTAGCAATTTAGTTTTCAGGAACAAAATGTGATTTGTGCTGCTAGTTTCATACAATGCTTTAAGAGTTGTCCATGTAGCAGCAGAAGTTGTAGCGTCTCTATTATGTGGAATTATGTTATATTTAACTACATGCGCAACAATACCTTTGCCTTGTTTTCGTGCTTCTCTCAATCTTGGATCTGTGCTGTTGTCGCACCGGTAGTCGCATCAGGTTTCAGTTCAGTTCCCTTCGCAATGTTCGAGACACCATATCCCTCCATGAGCGTTTGCATCTTGAATTTCCAGTTAATGAAATTTGAGCCATCTAACTTGTTGGCTCCGTTGAGGTAGGTCTCTGCCAGTGGATTCGCCATCGCTGCAAGATATTCTCTGCAAGTGAATCACCAAGGATATGGAATTTTTTGTCGAGTTTTCTCATGTGCTGAGCAGTCCGTCGCTCTGCCTTCGGATCCACTGATCCAAATCTATCTCTGTTCTTATCTTAAATCATGCATGCATCTTAATATCCAAAATATCCACTTTTAAAAAAAACTTATAACTCCCTCTTTATATAAAAATAACCAACATATAACTCCACCTTTTTAAAGAAAAAAACTTATAACTCCACTTTTACCAAGATAAAATATATAACTCCACTTTTTTTTTCTTATGAAACTATCATAAAGTTCCTTTAATAAACTTTATAACTCCACCTTTAGCTCTTAAAAATTAAAGATCATATAAAGACTCATATATATAGAATTTTATATAAAAACTCCATGATTTTCTCACGGCATGCAAACTTACGCTCCAAACTCCATGCATGCAAGAATACTCACCCACGCAGTAAAAATGAAAAACTTACGCTCGTAAAAAGGCTCCAATGCATGAAAACTATATAAACTTTCAAAATTCAATATTTGCTTTCCACGCATGCATAAATACCATCGTTCTCACACCTCACGCTAGAGTTGACTGCAGGGAGTCCGTACCTCACCCTTTACTTGGCTGCAGGGGGTTCGCACCTCACTTGTTACTTGGTTGCGGGGTGTTCGCACCTCACTCTTTACTTGGCTGCGGGGAGTTCACAACTCTCGAATACTCTGGTTGCGGGAATGTGAAGGTTGTTCGCACTTAAATGCACAACAGGCTGAAAACTTCTTTGGTTCCGAGCATGCGTGAAAGTTTGAGTAATATAGGTTCGCACCCTACCAGAGGAGAGACCTGCGAACCTCTAGAATTTACACACCTCACTCCCGTGGCTCTGATACCAAGATAAAATATACGAACCAAAAACACGGTGAGGCTATTCTCACTTATCTATTATTAAATGAAGACAGATTACATCCTTATATAGGAAAAGACTCTACCAAGTCGGTTACATGAAAACCAAAGACAACTAGACTTAACACGCCTACAACTGACTCTCACAACTAGAGCTTATAACTGGTGCTTACAGCTGGTGCTTTCTCCATTATTTCCAAGTGGGACTGCACCCAAACTTTAGAAAGAGAGAAAACCAATCCCGAACATGTTGAGTTAACCGATAGTGAACGAACATATGTTTCATCGGTTCTTCCTCCATCCTGCACAATGCACACTGATTGGGCCTCATCTAGCCTCAAGTAACTCCCATGTCCCATGTAAACAATTTTTTATTGAGCACCATCCAAAAAACTGGTTTCATCTTTAAAGAAGCCCACCACCATTTTCATTTTCCAAACATCAGCCCAGAACCATTCTTTATCACCTATAAAAGATTCTTATTCCAACACGTGATACTCAAGATTGTTGTTACGTCGAAAGGCTTACACCTATTGACAACGTGCACATTTAATGATCTTTTAACCTTAAATCTTAATTTTATGGCCAACAACTGAAGATGCTAGCATATTCTTAGTCATCCTCCTAAATCAGTGAATGAGATTTAGTGTTCATAACTTCCTTGCATTTATAAATGTATGCGTTAACATGTTTACTTTTTCACATTTACCTAATCATATTAAGAAATTACTGTAAGGCCATATGATTGCCATGTTAAGATGATTAACGAGGATTAATATCTATGCAAGATTTTATTGCCACTCAAATAGATTAAAAATATAACTATTGGGAGGTGAACCGTAACTATGTTGAGATTACAAGTATTGGAATGTGAACCGATTTTTGTAATTAAATCGCATGGATACCAGAGACGAAACATCTTCTTGTATATATGATATTGTGTTCATTTCAACCTCTTCATTGACTAGCACGGACGATCCTTGAGATGATGCTGTGATACAATAAGAATTTGCCGATAAACATTTGAAATGTACTTGATTTTTTGTATCAATGGCCCGGCTGCCACTCATAGGTCGTAGATTAATCTTTTTTGTACTACCACTTCTCCAGTAATTCTTGATATCATTCTCTGTCCTTCCTCCTTCCTGGTAAACTCCGTGCAATGTGAGACCACCTGACCATTTGCACATTTGGATGGATTCAATAGCATGGATTATGTGGCATCTCAGTTTTGTATCATACTATTTCATTTTAAAACTCTAATTAAGGTTCTGCAAAAATTAGGGTTTGTTTGTACTTTAATATGTTAATTAAGGTTTGATTGTAAATAATATAGGGAAAAAGAGAATTATAATTTATTTGCAAATGAGATATACCTTTCCGCCTTCATCAACCACAATTATGTAGCTGTGCTAGTATACATACCATTATGACGGTTTTTTGACCATCATAGTGTATTTGTATCCTCTTGCTGGAGGCATATGAAATTTTCTTTAAGAAATCCACATAATGTTCCCAATCTTCCGCCTTTTCCCTTCCCACTCTAGGTATTCTAGACACTTGGTCCAACCTCATCCAAACCCAACTTTTTCACTTCCCATAAAGAGTACATGCCTTGAATATGGAGATCGGCCACTAGACAATCAACCAATTTTCATGCAATAGTAGCACCTTGTAATGGATCCTTCCAAAAAAAAATGCTTTTACCATTTCATATTATTCTATACATTCCACTCCCTAATGAGTGGGAAAGCCTCTAACAAATATTTCCAAACAATAGAACAATTTTCCAAAGATTTATTTGGCTCGCGAAAACAGTCCACCACCGGCATACTTGGGAAGTACTTTGAGGACAACACTACACCCTGGCACAACATTGAATTGTGAGCAAGCCTCCATAGGATTTTTTCCACTAATGCCATACTGAACGAGAAATAATTTTTTATTCCTTGTCCCCCAACAGTTTTGGTATTGTGATCTAAATCCATTTTACTAAGGGAATGTCAGTTACTTCTTTTTCCCCTCACAATAAAAATTGAAAACAAATTTTCTTGATTCTTGTGAGGATTCCTTTTGGAATCTTTGCTATATAGTCCTAGTAAACGAGAATGTTTTTGAGAACCAATTTTAAAAGCACCATCCATTCCCCCCTTCAAACCAAACAATTTACCCTTAAAGATATTCTTTATTGAATTTTCTTTGGAAGCCATAACCAAATTTCCACCAAGTATGCACAAGGTTTTAACTGAAAACCTAGATATTTTATCCTTGATTCAATAATTTTACAATGGAAAGTTAACGTTACATCTAACTTGAACAACATCTTATCCCTTATTGCATAGACTAAGATATTAGAATTTTCTATATTAATTTGCATGTTGGTAGCAGAGAAAAGCAACTCCAAGACAGACTTAAGCACCTAAAATTCCCCCATAGATCCTACACCAAAAATCATCACATGGTCAATGAATAGAAGATGAGTTAGAAAAATCTTAGTAGAATCTTTGATTCCTTCAAAAATTATTGACCTCTTATCATTTTCAAATAGCTTTCTTAATCCCTCCGCAATGATGAGAAAAAGAACAGGAGACAATGAGAATCGTTGTCTTAGACTCCTCGATTAGATGAAGAAAGAGGATGGAGAGAAATTAATCAAAATTGCAAGCATGTCAACTCAATACATCCTACAATGTTCAATTTCATTCCCATATGAATCAAAGAAATTCTTAAAAAAACCGAGTTGACTTTGTCAAAGCTTTCCATATGTCAATTTTCAAAACAACTAACGAAATTTTTTTAAATTTTAAGTAATGCAACACTTCTTGAGACAAAGCCACAACATCATGGATTCTTCTCTTATATAGGAAGAAAAATTTCACCTTAGATATTTAATATTACAAATATAAAAAGTATGCAGAATAGAAATAATAGTTGGAAATGGTAGATGAACAACAATTTAACGAGAACAACACCACAATAATACCAAAATGATACAAGAACACTTTGATTATTGAGAGAAATGTTCACTTGCTTCTTCGAGGGGAAAACCTCTATCAGAGAAGATCTCTATTACAATAATATCGAAGACAAAAAATTTCATACCCTCGACTCCTATTTATACTAAATATATCTATCAAAAGAACAATCTAGAGGAGGATCCTTCTAGAAGCGGAAGCTTCTATTAGGTCTTATTACATTGGACTTATTCTTCCTTATTTATAGGCCTTATTAATATTGACCTTTATTACATGTAAATATATTATTCTACCTACGTGATGGGTTAGGTCCCTAACATTCCCTCCCCCTTAAAAACAACCTTGTCTCAAGGTTTGAGATGGGGAAATTACTGCAGAATGGTAGTTGGTTCCCAAGTCGCATCTGTTGGATTTGTATATTTCCACTGGACTAACACTTCCTTGATGGTTTGTTGACGCAGACGACGCTCACGTTGGTCCAAAACTTCTTGTGGTTGTAGCCAAATGGATATTTCTTCGTCCAACTTGGGAAGGTTAGTTTGAGTTTGGCACTTAGTTCCAATGACCTTCTTTAAGTAGGAAACATGAAAAAAAAGATGGAGCTTAGAATTACTGGGCAATGATAATTGATAGGAAACCTACTTCACATGCTTGAGAATGGTCTAAAGAACATAAAATTTGGGTGCCAGTTTCTGATAATGGTCAGCCTTGAGGGAATTTTTCTTGTAAGGATGCATTCAAAGAAACACCTCATCCCCTTTTGCAAATTGATGTTCAGAGAGACCTTGATCTTCTTGTTGCTTCATGAGATTATGGGACATGAAAAAATTCTCTTTGAGGGTACGGAGAATAGCCTCTTGAACTGTAAGCATTTTTTCAACCACCTCGACCTTCGAGACACCTGGAAAATATGAGAGAATTGAAGGTGGATTTTTTCCATATACCACTTCAAAAGGATTCATATGAGTAGTTGTATGGTAAGAAGTGTTGTACAACCATTCAAATAGTAGTAACCATTGATCCCATTGATTCTTCCTTTCTGATGCAAAACACCTCAAATATGTTTCCAAACATTTGTTGACAACTTTAGTTTGACCATCATTCCGGGGATGATAAGTTGTGCGGAGCTGCAATTGGGTGCCTTTTACCCTAAAAAATTCTTCCCAAAAATTGTTGGTGAAAGTTGGGTCATGATCAGAAACAATAGAATGCGGAATGCCATGAATCTTGAAGACTTGATCCATGAAAATTTAAGCCACATTGGATGTTGCAAATGGGTGTTGAAGAGACAAGAAATGAGCATACTTGGAAAGGCGGTCAACTACCACCGTGATGAATGATTTATTTCTCGATTTAGGTAATCCTAGAATAAAATCCATAGAGATATTACACCAAATAGCAGGGGGAATCAGAAGTTGTAGTGTCCTGGTATATTTGATTGTTTATCCCTTATTGCATTGAAACACATCACATTCATCCATAAAATTACGAACGTCTTGTTTCATATCATCCCAGAAAAAAGAACGTTTGATCTAGCCATAGGTTTTGGTAAACCCTGAGTGCCCAGTTGTGGGTGTAGCATGAAGCTCAGAAAGTACCATGGATTTAATTTTTGATTGTTTACTTAAATACAAATGGCCTTTGTATCGAATCTCATCATTGAGAAGAAAGTACCCTAGGGAAACTGCAGAATTAGACTACAATTGTTGTATCAGATGCAAACTTTTGGGATTGTGTAGACATTCCTGGCAAACAACTTGGAGCCAATCTAGTACAATGAAGGAGAGATAAAAAGGGGACCCTTCATCTTCATATTTTATGGAAAGTGCATCAGCAACCACATTATCTTTTCCTTTCTTGTAAATGATGTCATAATCATATCCAAAGAGCTTAGTCACACATTTTCGTTCCTCATGGGAGGAAAGGTGTTGTTCCAGAAAATACTTGAGGAATTGATGATCTGTCTTAATTTGGAAGCATTTCCCGAATAAATAACGGTGCCAAAGATCCATGACATGTAGAATAGCCAACATTTCCTTTTAATTTATTGATTTTCCCAAATTTCTCTTGGACAATTGTTTGCTAGTAAAGCCCAAAGGTCAACCCTCTTGCATAAGGACAATGCCAATTCCTTTCCCGAAAGCATCACATTCTAGGACAAAGTTTTTTTTTAAATCAGGAAGTGATAGGAATAGGGTGGTGCACATGGCTATCTTCAAGGTTTGAAAAGTATGAGAAGTTGTTGGAGTCCAAGTGAAAGAATTCTTTTTAAGGAGTGTAGTGAGAGGTGCCACAATCTTTCCATAATTCTTAACAAACTTGCGATAATAACCTATTAGGCCCAAAAATCCCCACAAGATTTTCAGAGTCTTTGGGTGAGGCCAATATTTCATAGCTTCAATATTTTTAGGATCCACCCTGACGCTAGCCTTTCCAACAAGATGACCCAAGTACTCGACTTTCGAGGCACCAAAAGCACATTTAGATTCTTTGAGGAAAAGTTGGTGTTGAGAGAGTAGATGGAGAAATTGATCCACATGAGCAAGATGGATTGTCCATGTTTTTCTATAGATGAGGATATCATAAAAAAAAACTAAGACAAAATGTCGAAGAAAAGGATGAAATGCATGATTCATGAGGCTTTGGAAAGTGGAGGGAGCATTACACAAGCCAAAGGGCATGAAAAAAAACTCATAGTGGCCGTCATGAGTTCGAAAGGAATTCTTAGGAATATTTTCCTCTTTCATATGAATATGGTGGTAGCCCAAACGAAGATCAAGTTCAGTAAAAAACTGGGCACCACTCAGTTCATCCAAGATGACATCAATGACAAGAATGGGAAATTTGTCTTTAGTGGTGATTTTTTTGAGGGCGCAGATGTTAGGAAACATGCACCAAGAATCTTCTTTCTTAAGGACCATGACCATAGGAGAAGAGTAGGGGCTCGTACTTGGGCAGATAACACCATCGTTGAAAAGTTCTTGAACCATTTTCTCAATTTCATTCTTTTGCGAAAAAGGGGTGAAGATAGGGATGAATATTGGGAGGAAGGCTTCCTATGATAACAAGGATGGAATGATCATGAACACCAAGGGAAGGAGGGAGTTCCTGGGGAGTGGAAAAAACCACTTGATGTTTAGAAAGGATGAATTGGAGGTCCTGTGACACAGAGGTTGTCTCAGTTGCTTATATGGGATGGAGTTGGGAAATAATGCCAGAGTGACATTTTTTTATCAGCATTTCCATGCGATGGGAACTAATGATCTCTGGGGAATCGACAGTGATGCCTTGGAAATTATATTTTTGGCCCTTTTTTTCAAATTGCATGGTTAATTCCTTAAAATCCATGAGAATGGGACCCAAATTGGTTAGTCATTATGCACCCAACACAATGTGACAACCGCCCATGTCAATATAAAACATATGAGATTTAAGATGGTATTTACCAGTTTGGAGACACACATTTTCACAATGCCCTCAACATTTCATGGACCCACCATTGGCAATCATGCTTTGGAAATTATTGACTGCACGGATATAGAAATTAGTTTCTTGGGAAATGAATAAAATTATGGATGATTCCACTATCAACAAGAATGAATATCTTCATATTCTTGATGTAACCAATTACCTTGAGGGTTTGGGGAGAAGAGAAGCCTGTGAGAACATTTATGGAAATGATTGGTTTGACTTAGGGAAGGTATGAGGGAGTGTTATCGGGCTAATTTTTAAGTGCAAACACAAATGAATCGCCCTCGCTTCACTGCGAAACTAGAACAAAACAAGACAGTACACTACTTTTTCCTTAGATTTCAATTATCAAATGAGAAATGGATCTACAAAATACCTTTTAAATATCGAAGATCGAACTTCACCAATGCAATCCAAGCTCTGTCATGAGGTTTAAGGGGAAATATCTACAAATAAACACAAGCCAACGAAAACAAGAATAACAGATTCTATTTGATATGAAACTCTGTACATGATCAAGGAATCATACAATATGGACAAATAACATTCATATAGGAAAGAAAAGTATATCTATATTAAATAATGTGGAAGAAAGATACAACCAGATGCCTTGATGTTGTTAGGTTCCTTCTAATAGTTCCTTTCTTTCCACACACTTCTTTCTCCATGGATTCTTAGACCATGGATCTCATAGCTACTCACAATCTATCTTGACAAAGCAAATATCAAAGCCAATCTAACCAAGCTAACAATCTCAAGCCAAATTTTCAATCTTAAAGACTCAAGAACTTTCCAACCCAATCAAGCTAAATTTCTCCATGAGATCTCCTCTCCTTTTATACGCTGAAGAGGATAAGTTTAGGAGGTTAGGATGATCCCACTAAATCATGAAAGCGAGTAATATACAAACCGTTCGGAGGCCACCCAACCATAGAATCTTCTCCTTCTAGAAGCATTGATAAGACACTTGTTTTTTCCATGTACAGGAATTTCCACACCCTAGCTATAGTGCAGCCTACAGAAATCAGGCATTTCTGCACCCTAGCTATAGTGCAACCTGCAAAAACTTGGCAGCATAGGTTTAGTACAGCCTGCAAAAATCAGGCATTTCCGCACCCTATGTATAGAGTAGCCTGCAGAAATCCTCTTTAATAGGGTTTTTACAAAGGAAAATACAACTTCTTCTCTCAGTAAAAGTTCTTGTCCCTTCTTTCTTCGGGAATTCATCCCACTTACCCCTCTGAAGGCAACATATAGTTTTACATCATTAATTTTTATAGGAATGACAAAAATAATATGTAATAGATAGCCTCCCAAAGTATGAATTTATAACAGAGTGAAGTTGAAATACTTTGTCGAGTGTGTGTAGGGAACAAGGAACACGTCTGTCGAAAACCTACCAACAAACAAGGAAATACAATATAATAATATATCATCATTGAAGTAGGCATTCCCATAATTAGAATACAAGTGACTCAAAGCATAAATGTCGACATGCAAAGATACATGTCAAGTAATATAGGTCATGGCCAACAAACATACATTGTGGATCCATGCCATTATGACTCAAATTTGAGCATAGCCACCAAAAATACATTGTGGATCTATGTGTTAACTACACAAATTTGAACATAGCCACAAGACTTACAATGTGGATCTATGCAACAATACAAACTGGATATGCTCGAACGCAACCTGAATCTGTCAAAAAAGATCCAGGGTCTTCATCTCCACCACTCTATAGTACGAATCTAACCATGTGAATACATGTGATGAAGTCGTACATGGTAGAAACCACTTGATTACTGGTCATTAGTGAATACCATTAAAAAGTAAGAGGGAAATCACCATTAATGTGAATGACTGCTAAGGTACTCTAGTACAATCCAACGAATGTGAATTAATGATTTGAAGTCGATTACTCGAAGAAATCTCTCGATCATGGGTCGATAATGAAAACTCACTATCGAAAGATAGGAAACCTACCATTGAGGCATGCAAGTTCCAAGGTACCAATTAGTTTCTAAGTCTAATTCCTAGATAATGAGTTGAAGTCGATAGGAAAATACTCGTCAGAGGGGGGCCTTAATGTATCCCCCATCAATGACACGAAACGGGTCATAAGTTTTGAAGTAGATCAAAGTAATAAGTGATTCAAGACTGACTCAGGGATGGCCGACGCAATATAAGGCTTAAGGACTGCAGAAATGGCCGGCACAATAGAAGTTTTTCTAGGTTGAACTTCTCTTTGAACATATTGATGACAGGATAATTGTCTTCGAAACACTGACTCAACAACAGGGATCATAGACCAATTTGTAATCTTATAAAGGAGTATGATCAAGAGACAAGTGGATTTTTCAACCTAGACACAAGTGGGTGAAAGGTTCTCATGTTCAAATGGACTCTTCCATAGAATACAGCTTTAGATACATTTCTGGTGAGAACCTCTTTATTTTTACACAATCTTGAGGAGGATAACATATGCTTGAAATGTAAGATGATCATTTAGACGAGTCCCGTGGAGTATGTTTAATGAACCCTAGGAAGGAGTGGTTTGGCCCCATATGGGCCTTTCGATGTTTGTCTTACGAGTCCAAAGAAAGAAAACTCATGGGTTTTTCATGTTTAGAGAGTTTGAAAAACACTCAAAGAAAACTCTGGTCCCATATGGGCCTTTAGATGCTTGTTTAATGAGTCCAAAGAGAGAAAAATGGTGGGGTTTTCATGCTTAGAGTGTCTAAAAAACACTTAAAGAGAACTCTCTCAGTGTCTTTTTCATAAATTAGTTCGACGAGACTAAAAAAGTGATAACCTATCGCCCATCGAACGTTTTCTTCAAACACTTTTACGAGCGTGAAAAGAACAAGGTCACTCGACAATATTTTAATGTTTAGAGAGTCTGAAAAGAGCTTAAAGGGAACTCCAATGGGTTCCTTTTTCATATAACCTTTACGAGTATGAAAAAGTGATAAAACTATACTTGATTACATTCTCACATATTTACAAGCACGAGAAAGAACAAAGACTAAGCTCGATAACTTATTCTCATGTATTTAGGAGCATGAGAAAGAACAAATACTAAGCTCGGGATTGTTTTCATTTTTACGCAAGATTTAAAACAAAACAAAACTATGCTTGGGATAGATTTTATTTTTACACAAGATTAAAACAAGCCAAAACTATGCTTGGACCTAGTTTAATTTTTAGACAAAATTGAACGAGAGAAAATTATGCTTAAGGTAGGTGGTTTTATTTTTACACAATCTTGAACCAGAGAAAACTATTCTTGAACTTCCCAAACTTCCGAATGCATAAAATAAGGATGGTTGGTACTTAGCCCCTAGCTTAAGCAAATAGCAGCTCAACTTCAGCATGAAGTTGAGAGGATGGAAGCAAATGCCCCCCAGCTTGGAAAATACTCTAGTGTCCTGATCATACTCTTTAATAAGATTACAAATTGGTCTGTGATCCATGTTGTTGAGTCGTTGTTTCCAAGACAGTTTTCGTGTCATCAATATGTTCAAAGAAAATTTCAACCTAAGAAAGATTCTATTGCACCGGCCATTTCTGCAGTCCTTAAGCCTTCTATTGCGTTAGCTAATCCCTATGTCAGTTCTGAATCACAGTGCGACGATGTTTGATTTCCACACCCTACCTTTTTGACCAATACAAAATCTTCGCATCCTACCCCGTAGCTAGCCTGCAGAAACCTCAAAATCCCACACTGTAGTGGTTCTTTGGCTTATGGAAATCAGGGATTTCCGCACTGTGTTAGTCTGACAACCTGCAACGATTGTGAAATTTTTTATTTTTGATGGTTTTTCCTTACCCAGATCTTGGATTTGGTTTTGCGCTGAATTGTTGGGTTTGATTATGATCTATTTACAGTCTGCTTGACAGTGTTTTAGCTTCTTTTAGCCATCTTTCCTTTGTTTTCTTTTGAAAGATTTGGTCTCTTGCTTTGAGTGCCTTTTAGTTACAAAGCATTATATTTTCTTTAGAATTGTTTGGTGAAAGAACTTTTTTTTTTATTGGATAGTTTGTGTTAAAAGAGAAAATTTGTTTGGGTTGCTTTGTTTTATAAATATTTTCTATTACTTTTAGCTATCTTGGAAACAAAAAAATAATAATTTTTTGCTTTATATTAGATTGGGGGCATCTTTTCATTTGAAGTAGCGAAATTGCATCATTTTTGGCAGTTTTTTGGTCTTGAATCCTTAAAAAATTTCCCCCTCATGGCCAAGGGGGGCCAAGAATCATGTATTGGTGTACGGTCTCTTTTGTTCATTTCACACATGAACTGGCTGAGCGAATTCACTGCATAATAAATGTCTGGTCTGGTATGTACTAGATACATCAATGACCCAATGATTTGACAATATACGATGGGGTCTTCTGGAGGCACATTAAATTACAATCCATCATCCCAAATCTATGAGGCACATTAACTATACTTTCTTTGTGAGAGAAATATAACATCTGGTTTCTACCATAGCTCTAAGCCAAGAAAGAAATGCATAAGACCTAAGTATTTTATTTCAAAATATGTTGATAACTCCCTCTTAGTGTTAGCTATAAGATATTCCTCTCCAGTAAGGAAAAAATCATCCATAGATAATAAGATTATTCCACACAATATTTATATAAATATTAGGATCTATTATACTCTTGGAGAACCCAAGACTCTCAAGAAAAAATGTCAATTCTTCCCTACCAAGATCTCGAAGCTTGTTTCAATCCATACAAGACATTCTTGAGTTTGCAAACATGGGATTTTTTTCCCATGGATCACGAAACCTTCAGGATATTCAATATAAAATTATTCCTCCACTTCACCATTGATAAAGGTAGTATTAACATCTGTTTGGTGAATTTTTGAATAAAAAACTGAAGCAAGAGAGATCATGATTCTAAAAGAGAAAACATCTTGTCATAGTCAGTTCCTTCTTTTTGAGAGAAGCCATGAGCCACAAATATAGCTTTGAATTTTTCAACACTTCCATCTGCTACATGTCATGGCCCAACTCACATACTAAGAATCCTCCCTCTCAGTATCATAATATGTCTGCCTCCCTGCATGTGTAAAATGGATCCCTCTGAAACTACAATATCCTTTGACATTGATCTAGTGTTGTATCTCTTCAATATGTACTTTCTGTCGGTACCAAGTTTAATATGAAAAGATGAGGAAATATTTTACCAGGTTATGTTTTTGTCACATGACCTCACTATCCACTAACCAAGTCTTTTCTTTGGAAAACTGTAGGATATATACAACAGATGACATGTATAACCTTATTGAGCTCTCGTACCAAGGAAAATGGCTCAAATTCAATCTCAGGACTCCCGACTCAAAAGGATATCTGTTTGGTTCCCAAAACGAGGGAGAAATGCCACAAATAATAAGAAAACATGTTGGTCTCCTTAACCAGGAAAACAAACGAGCCTAAAAATGATCAAGGATAATGGTCCATCATACTCTTGAGTTCCAAAACTAGGAAAAAAATAAATTACCCAGCTTACATCAAAACGTATATGTTGAGATCACAACTTCCTTGGTCATGTAACCAAAAATAATTTAGATTTTGATAGTACTCCTTTAAGACACTGGTCCATAAACACAATAGTAGGATAATCAGAATTCTTCTAGTTTTCTTTAGTAGTCACATACTTATTTCAAATTCAATGATTAAATGTAAATGATACATACTATTGTAGCCCCCCTTCCCTCCTGGAGATTATGCGACCTCTCAGTATTGGATCTTCGAACTCCTTGAACCAAATTAGATCTTCGGGCCTTAAACAAACCCTGAACAACTAATTCACACACATAGGTCCCACTGATGTTACCTACAAGTTCAAGTTACCCACAACTTTTCTTGCTGGCAATTTGCAACACCAACCTTATGAGTGCTAGCATGCACTACACTCTTTTCCTATGTTACCATGGGTTATAACTTTAGACCAACCCCTTCGCAACTTCAGGCTTCAAAAATATTGCAACGTCCACCTTTGTTTCCTTTCAAACATTTTTTCCTTGAATTCACAGATATATTATGCGTGTCTCCCTAGATTTGATGGTCTAGTTGTACTTTGGGTCTCGCGACTTCACGAAATTTCACCTACTCTAGACCAAACTCCTCTATACCTCTAACTCTCATATTTTCTAATCTGTTGCCATGTGTCTCCTCTCAACCAATGGTTAAGATTCAGCTTGTGACCTCAAGGATATCGTTTCTCAACACTTGAAAAACTATGAACTCCGAAATGCCGAAATCCTTCATGGCTAACCTCCATGTAATGTTCCCAAAATATGACAGTATGGAATGATCCCAATCCCTCTTGGATAGATCTTTCTCGTTAACTTTGGTAAATCTTAAAGGACTCCTCCCTTAAAATATTTCTCATTGCTCTCCCTCCTGATCTTGTTCTCTCGAACTTTTGCTTCCTTAAAATTCTCTCTTTGACACTTAGTCAAAATTTCATCCTATACACACCTTGCAACAGGTCCCCCCCACAACTTAAATTCTCTATAGATAACTTCCGCTACTCCTCTTGAGCTTCTGAGTCAAAAGACACTATCGTGCGGTCCTTACAGACAAACTTCCTTCAATTCTGACTCTTGAAGGATGATTTTCCACTCCTTCCAACAATTCTTTCACCCTCTATCTTTCCCTCTGAACAATATGAATTTGAGAGAGGTTTCTCCTACTTGCACTCTCAAACTATCTCTATTGAAAATTTTGAGTTAAAGAAGATGTAATGATCCCAAGCCAAATTCTTTCTTGGAATCACTAACTACTACTAATTTATTGAGTTATTAAGTGCATACAAGATTCATCAACACATGGAGATTACAATATATTCAAGATGTAGAAGCACAAGCAAAGATATGACATTTTTATCATGAGCAATGTAAGATCAATACAATAGATGGTCGATCTGGCATAAACCTCAGATGGCCGTACAAGCAATAGATATGAGATGCTACAAAATGCTCCCGCTAATACAAAATAATGCCTCCAAAGAATGAATAAGAAATGAAGATCAATACAAGCAGATCCTAATGCAAAACTCTCCAGCTGAAGAATGCCACGCTCCAATAGAAGGCTGAAACCCTCAATAACTCGACCCAGCTACCAAAAGTGTCCAATCACCCTAATAAATATGTCAATTGATATATCGAGTGATGGTAAGAATATCCTAGGTGCCTAAATCTCCAAGATCCTTGCCAATCTCCGTAGATCTAAATTTCCCATTGAATGGGGTGCCCCACTGGATGACTGAAACCGTAGCTGGTTCGGCCCTGATGAAGGAGGCCTCCAAATGCTCTAAAAATCTCCAAGAATATAGATCGGGCGATGGTAAGAATAACCCAGGTGCCTGAATCTCCAAGATCCCTCTCACTCTCCGTAGATCTGAATTACCCACTGAATGGGGTGCCCCACTGGATGACTGAAACCCTAGCTGGTTCGGCCCTGATGGAGGAGGCCTCCAAATGCTCTGAAACTCTCTAAGAATATATATCGGTCTATGAGAATCCCGTGGGAGAAGTTTCAGACTTAGATATCAAGAAGATCTCTCTAGATCTGAGTTTTACTGAATTACAAGACGTCCCCTATGTCTCCAAGACGTCCCAATCTGCAGAAAAATGTAGAATGATGATAAACCTACAGAAAATCCCTCAAACTGATGCTCCTGCCCCTTCTGAAGCACTAGATGGAGATGGGTTGATACTAGAATGGTGTCGAGGAGTATTTCATCCCCGAGACCAAGCTACGAAACAAGGTGAGTGGATATTTCACCACTGAGTTGCTCACAAGGGTTTGTACAAAAAACCCCCAAACTAAATGCTCAAGAGAAATAGCAAATGCTAATCCAAAACCAGAATGAATAATAGGTGCACCCTAGCCTCTTACTTATGCTTCTCCTTCTAATTCTCTGTTGAGTTACGTTAACTCCCAGGCTTAATCTTCTATTTTTCTGTTGAGTTATCTTTTACTCCTTTATCCTTTTCCTTTCTTAAGTCAACTTAAAAATATAAATTTTAACTTCTTGACTTTTCCCCCCTCAGTGTGAGACTATGACCTAGTGGGGGTGCCCAGGCCACTGAGTCTCTTCATCACCTCTCTAAGAGGTGGGGGACATTACAGTCTCCCCTTCTTGAAATTGCTTGTCCTCAAGCAATTCCAAACCTGCTTCTCTAACCACGTACTCCTGCTCCCAAGTGGCATCCTCAATGGGTAAATCCTTCCACCTGATTAGATACTCCTTGATGCTTCGGTTTCAGAGCCTCTTCTCTCTGACTTCTAACACCTCCTATGGAATCAAAACAAGTTGTCCCTC
>JZKD02S1673621.1:181542-229471 GCA_000966675.3 Picea glauca
TTTCTGAACCTGAGTTGACAATACTAGTCTAGGGACATCTGTCTTTGAACTTTCATATCCAAGCTATAGTATTCCCTGGTACTCCTGGCTAATTGTTCCACAAAATATTCAACCTATTCCTACTACCCTTGCTCATCTATGAATGTGGGCATGTATGGTCTGGGGTTAGCTCTGCTACCTGAGTGTTGGCCTAGTGGTTCATCCATGAACACTAGCACGTATGGCCTATGATTGGTCTTGCTGCCCATCTGCCCATGGAACATGCCACCTCCAAGACTTGTTTCGGATCCTGATGCTTTCTCCGGGTTATATATGGCTTCCTCATGGGTTCCACCGGACCCTCCAGCCTCCTTATTCCCATACGTATCAGGATCTTTGCCTTGATGGGTTACTTGCATCAGAAGGTTAGTTATCCTAGTTTGGTTCTCGTTCATTTTTTGTAGATTCTCATCAACTTTCTTCAAGGTTTCAGAGATTTCGGCCTGTCCCCTTCTGTTGGTTTCGTGATACTCATTCATCTGCCGGACCAATGTGCTTTCTGTGCGGTTCATGTTTTGCTAGAACTTACCAAATTCGGCTACTAAGAGAGCCAAGCCCTGAGGCTCATGGTCGTCTCCTAACCCTTCCATTTCTGCCTCTATTTCAATGTTGTTTTTCTTCTTCGGACCCATAACAATTCCCCTATACTTATGCATGCACCGATCTCTCCACAGGTTTGGAGGATCGAGGCTCTGATACCACTGTAATGATCCCAAGACAAATTATTTCTTGGAATCACTAACTACTACTAATTTATTGAGTTATTAAGTGCATACAAGATTCATCAACACATGCAAATCACAATATATTCAAGATGTAGAAGCAAAAGAAAAGGTATGACCTTTTTATTATGAGCAATGTAAGATCAATACAATAGATGGCTGATCTGGCATAAACCTCAGATGATCGTACAAGCAATAGATATGAGCTGCTACAAAATGCTCCCGCTAATACAAAATAATGCCTCCAAAGGCTAAATAAGAAACGAAGATCAATACAAGCAGATCTGAATGCCAAACTCTCCAGTTGAAGAATGCCACGCTCCAATAGAAGGATGAAACCCTCAATAACTCATCTCAGCTGCCAAAAGTGTCCAATCACCCTAAGAAATATGCCAATTGATAGATCGGGTGATGGTAAGAATAACCCAGGTGCCTGAATCTCCAAGATCCCTCCCAATATCCATAGATCTGAATTTCCCACTGAATGGGGTGCCCCACTGGATGACTGAAACCCTAGTTGGTTCGGCCCTGATGAAGGAGGCCTCCAAATTCTCTAAAACTCTCCAAGAATATAGATCGGGTGATGGTAAGAATAACCCAGGTGCATGAATCTCCAAGATCCCTCTCAATCTCTGTAGATCTGAATTCCCCACTGAATGGGGTGCCCCACTGGATGACTGAAACCCTAGCTTGTTCGGCCCTGATGAAGGAGGCCTCCAAATGATCCGAAACTCTCCAAGAATATAGATCATGCTATGAGAATCCCGTGGGAGAAGTTTTAGACTCAGATCTCAAGCAGATCTCTCTAGATCTGAGTTTTACTGAATTACAAGATGTCCACTATGGCTCCAAGATGTCCCAATCTGCAGACAAATGTAGAATGATGATAACCCTTCAGAAAATCCCTCAAACTAATGGTCCTACCCCTTATGAAGCACTAGATGGAGATGAGATGAGACTAGAATGGTGTGTAGGAGTCTTTCATTCCCGAGAGCAAGCTGCGGAACAAGGTGAGTGGATATTTCACCACTGAGTTGCTCACAAGGGTTTGTATAGCAAACCCCCAAACTAAATGCTCAAGAGCAATAGCAAATGCTAATCCAAAACCAGAATGAATAATAGGTGCACCCAAGCCTCTTAATTATACTTCTCCTTCTAATTCTCTATTGAGTTAGGTTAACTCCCAGGGTTAATCTTCTATTTTTCTGTTGAGTTATCTTTTACTCCTTTATACTTTTCCTTTCTTAAGTCAACTTAAAAATATAACTTTTAACTTCTTGACTTTCCCCCCCTCAGTGTGAGACTATGATCTAGTGGGGGTGCTCAGGCCACTGAGTCTCCTCATCACCTCTCTAAGAGGTGGGGGACATTACAGAAGACTCTGTCGATGCACACCTTGCAGATGCTATGCATATTTTGCACACATAAGTTGTAACATCCCCAAAAATAAATTATTGTTGAAGTCTGAAAAATACTTAGGAATTTATTTTCGTTGTTGGTAAATTCAAAATTTTAAAATTATTTCCATTTATGGAAATTCCGAATGTCAAATTTAGTCAATTGTAATTTATTATTATGACTGTTGGGAAAAGACTTGATCTTCCCAACCAGCTCTTTGACTATGACACTTGTAAGAAACAAATATTTCTATATTTATTACTGAGAGACAAATGGAACAACCCGGATGAAATCAGCTGACCATGACTCCATGAGTGGGGAACATGTTGGAACTACCTCAGGGTTGAATGTTACAAGTGGAAAATCAAGAATTTGGCCATGGGAAGCCCCTGAAAATTAGGGATTTGCAAAGCTGCGAAAATTCCCAAAGGGGTAAAGAACTAGGAAAAATATGATTTTCCATATATAGCATATGGGAGGAGGCGAGATGGTTCTTAGTATATTAAGGAGAGGAATATCACTTGTTTTTATGAGCACTATTTTTTGCGTGTGAGACGAGCATAATTTTTTATGATTCTAAAAGAGGACAATAACTAAGGAGGAGTTTGGTGTTCACCCTCATGGATTCATGGTCAGGCTAGGGGGTGAACAGAGAAATTAGATTTGTTGTTTTTTTCTATGGTTGGGTGGAACTTGGATTTTCCAATTGTTGTTCAGAAACTTGTTCAGATATGTTCATCTATTCCCTCCTTGGTTGAATGTTCTTGATTAAATAACTGATAGAATACACCTAGTTAATTTCTGGATGAATATTTTGTTGATTAAATTACTAGTGGAATGAAATCAATTGTAGGATTAACCCTTACATTTTGACGGTATTCGTTGAGTAAAGTTTTATTTGTGTTAGTTTTTGATGGAAATTCATTTTGTAACATGTTGGAATATGCATCTAAGCTAAAGGGAAATCGGTACTTCATTAATTATAACATTACAGACATGTGATTATGTATGTATAGGTAATCAACTGAAGGAATAATAGTTAGACTGTACAAATGATGAATGAATTTATGGAAGTAAGCTTGAGATTTAAATACACACACACACACACACACACACATATATATTATTGTAGGTTAAGTATGCAAGGTCGTATTGAATAGTTAATAATATTAGACCGTGTTTATGCCAAAGGAGATTTAGAATGAAGATATATACATATGATAAGAATATATATATATATATATATATATATATATATAGTTGTACAAAAAATTCAAAACTACGTAAGCATCTAACTACTCATACGAAGAGATTATCAATGCTTCGACAAATGAGAAAACTTGAGTAA
The DNA here is from genome assembly GCA_000966675.3 of Picea glauca. Taxonomy (NCBI): domain Eukaryota; kingdom Viridiplantae; phylum Streptophyta; class Pinopsida; order Pinales; family Pinaceae; genus Picea; species Picea glauca. Next base: position 185,050 of record JZKD02S1673621.1, read on the forward strand.
ATCTTCCATTATTATGACTATGCCAATGACATGAAATTGTACAGTTCAGTTATTCCACAAACAAAGTTCTTTTGTTTTTGATATACATAACCAGTTGTCTATCGAAGCCCGGAATAGAATTTCCATGATGGTAGTATTCTAGAGTAGAATCGTAGAATTTTCTTTAGAACCTAGAGTACATTGTTTTCTTTTAGCACTGCAAATTGGAACCCAAATACCTTTTCTTGTGCATGACGCTATCCTAAACTCGGAGACTTAAAATGTCAGAATTCTTGCAAGGAAATTGCAAATTTATAATTAGTAATAACATATTGTTCAACAGAAGTTAAAAAGGAAATATAGAATAATTACCAGATTGAATTATGAAAATGAAATCATCACAAATCTAAATTATGAACTTTACTTAACTTGCGAATTTTCAAAACTGAAGTCTTTTCTTCCATTCGCATCACTGTTGAAAATCATCCACAGGGCGAAGAGTGTGAAGTGGACCAAATATTTCCCTATGGGTACCCTCACAACAACAGGGGTCCCATCATTAGATAACAATAATCAAATAATTAACCACAAATGTCAGAATGAAATAAAAGAATCATTCTTAAAACTAAAATTATCAAGAATGCACAGAATAAAACATGCTCCATGAAAATTTACACGAATTCGAATCACAGAATGATGCTACAAGATTTGTTCCCTCAAACAATAAGAAATGTAAATTACAGGTTGATGACAATATTACACATTATTTTTTTCATCCCTATGACCGTTAATGATATAAACCTATATTTTGACTTCAGAGGGGTCAGTGGCCTAAATTTATGAAGAAAGAAGAGAGAAGAACTTTTATTGAGAGAAGAAGTTGTATTTTCCTTTGTAAAAACCCTATTAAAGAGGATTTCCACAAGTTTCTCTATACATAGGGTGTGGAAATGCCTAATTTATGCAGGCTGTACTAAATCTAGGCTATGGATTTTCCACAGGCTGTACTATAGCTAGGGTATGAAAATTCCTATATGTTAGAAAAATGAGCATCTTCTCGATGCTTCTAGAAGGAGAAGCTTCTATGGTGAGGTGGCCTCTGAAAGGTTTTGATATTACTCTCTTTCATAATTTAGTGAGATCATCCTAACCTCATCACCTTATCCTCTTCAACTTATAAAAGGAGAGGAGCTCTAATGGAAAAAGTTATCTTGATTAGGTTGGAAAGTTCTTGAGTCTTTAAGATTGGAAATTTGGCTTGAGATTGTTAGCTTGGTTAGATTGGATTTGAGATTTTCTTTGTGAATATAGAATGTGAGTAGCTATCAGATCCATGGTCTTAGAATCCATGGAGAAAGAAGTGTGTGAGAAGCAAAGATCTGTTGGAAGGAACCTGACAACATCAAGGCATCTAGTTGTATGTTTCTTCCACATTCTTTAATATAGATATACGTTTCTTTCCTATATGAATTTTATTTTTCCATATTGTATGATTCCTTGATCAAGTACATAGTTTCATATCAAATAGACTCTATTATTCTTGTATTCGTTGGCTTGTGTTTATTTGCAGATATTTCTCCATAAGACTCGTGATGGAGCTTGGATTCCATTGGTGAAGTTGGATCTTCGATATTTAAAAGGTATGTTCTAGATCCATTTCTCATTTGATAATTGAAATCTAAGGAAAGAGTAGTGTACTCTTTTGTTTTTTTCTAGTTGGTAGTGAAGCTAGGGGGATTGATTTGTGTCTGCACTTAACAATTAGCCCGATAAAAAAATTGGCGACTCCACTGGGGAACATATTGTTTTCCTAGTTTGTCTTGCTTTATTTCTTTGATTGTTTGGGGTCTATTTTATGAGTCACTAGGAGATATAAACTGACTCTTTGATTTTTTAATTTCACTGTAAAAACCTTCTTACTTTTTATTTTTTCATTTTTACTTTGATTTTCGCACCCTGCTTTGAGGGACAGTGTGACGATATTTGATTTCCGCACCCTACCTTTTTGACTAGTGTGGAATCTCTGCATCCTACCCCATAGCTAGCCTGCAGAAACCTAATATTCCAGCAATGTATTGGTTCTTTAGCCAATATAAATCAGGGATTTCCACACTGTGTTAGTCTGATATCCTACGACGATTGTGAAATTTTTTATTTTTGATGGCTTTTCCTTACTCGGATCTTGGATTTAGTTTTGGGGTGAATTGTTGGGTGTTATTATGATCTATTTATAGTCTGCTTGACAGTTTTTCAGATGCTTTTAGCAATCTTTTCTTTGCTTTCTTTTGAAATATTCGATCTCTTGCGTTGAGTGTCTTTCAGTGACAAAGCCTTATTTTTATTTATAATTGTTTGGTGAAAGAACTTTTTATTGTATTGGATAGTTTGTTTTAAAAGAGAAAATTTGTTTGGGTTGATTTGTTTTATAAATATTTTATATTGCTTTTATCTATCTTTGAAACAAAATAAAAATAAAAAACCTTTATATTAGATTGGGGGCATCTTTGCATTTGAAGTAGTGAAATTGCATGATTTTTGGAAGTTTTTTGCTCTTGAATCCTTAAAAATTTTCACCAAACAATTATAAAGAAAAAATAATGATTTGTAACTTAAAGACACTCAAAGCAAGAGACCGAATATTTCAAAAGAAAAAGAAAACAAATATGGCTAAATGCATCTCAAAAACTATCAAGCAGACTGTAAACAGATCATAATCAAACCCAACAATTCACCCCAAAACCAAATCCAAGATCTAGGTAAGGAAAAACCATCAAAGATAAAAAAATTCACAATCGTCGCGGGATGTCAGACTAACACAGTTCGAAAATCCTTGATTTACGTAGGCCAAAGAACCAATACAGTGAGGGAATATTAGGTTTCTGCAGGTTATCTATGGGGAAGGATGCAAAGATTCCACACTGGTAAATAAGGTAGGGTGCGGAAATCAAATATCATCGCATTGTCCCTCAAAGAAGGGTGTGGAAATCAAAGTAAAAATGAAAAAATAAAAAGTAAGAAGGTTTTTCTAGTGAACTTAAATAGTCAAAGAGTCAATTTAGATCTCCTAGTGACTCATAAAAAAAAACCCAGGCAATCAAAGAAAGAAATAAAGACAAACTAGGAAAACAATATGTTCCCCAATGGAGTCACCAATTTTGTTATCGGGCTAATTGTTAAGTGCAGACACAAATCAATCCCCCCAGATTCACTACGAAACTAGAAAAAAACAAGGCAGTTCACTACTCTTTTCTTAGATTTCATTTATCAAATGATAAATGGATCTAGAACACACCTTTTAAATATTGAAGATCTGACTTCACCAATGCAATCCAAGCCCTGTCGCGAGCCTTATGGAGAAATATATGAAAATAAACACAAGCCAACGAATACAATAATAATAGAGTGTATTTGATACGAAACTATGTACGTGATCAAGGAATCATACAATATGGAGAAATAACATTCATATAGGAAAGAAAAGTATATCTGTATTAAAGAATATAGAAGAAAGATACAACCAGATGCCTTGATGTTGTCAGGTTCCTTCCAACAATTCCTTGATTCCCACACACTTCTTTCTCCATGGATTCTGATACCATGGATATGATAGCTACTCACAATCTACCTTGACAAATAAAATCTCAAATCCAATCTAACTAAGCTAACAATCTCAAGCCAAATTTCCAATCTTAAAGAATCAAGAATTTTTTAACTCAATCAAGCTAACTTTCTCCATGAGAGCTCCTCTCCTTTTATAAGCTGAAGAGGATAAGGTGAGGAAGTTAGGATGATCCTACTAAATCATGAAAGTGAGTAAGATCCAAACAGTTTGGAGGCCACCTCACCATAGAATCTTCTCCTTCTAGAAGCAGCGAGAAGATGCTCGTTTTTCCCACATACAAGAATTTTTGCACCCTAGATATAGTGTGGCCTGTGGAAATTAGGCATTTCTACACCCTAGCTATAGTCCAGCCTATGGAAACTCCGCAGCCTAGATTTAGTATAGCCTGTGGAAATCAAGCATTTTTGCACCCTATGTATAGAGTATCCTACATAAATCCTCTTTAATAAAGTTTTTACAAAGGAAAATACAATTTCTTCTCTCAATAAACATTCTTCTCCCTTCTTTCTTTAGTAATTCAGGCCACTGACCCCTCTGAAGGAAACATATAGGTTTACATCATTAGTAGTCATAGGGATGACATAAATAATGTTTAACAGGGAGGGGTTATGTTAGTGAGTTCAGGTGACATTGAAACAAGGGGATCCTCAACATACTCTTCCAAAACATCCTCCGAGATGGCCATAAAAATATTTTGTTCCTTACACTTGTGTCCCAAAAAATATTTGTCATCATAATTCTAACAAAGTTCTTTGAGTTGGCCTGCATCCATTTCCGCCTTGGTCAATTTCAGGATCTTTAGTGGAGTAGAAGGATGAGTGGGAGCTACTGGTTTAGTGTGAGGGATAAAGGAGGGTTTGCGGTTTTGAGAAGAGACAACCTATTGGGATTCCTTAGCTCTTTTAATAGAATCCACCCAACTTTGAGGCCTATTTATGAGGACATGAGAAAAAATCTCATCCTTGATGCCAATGATAAAACATTCTTTGAAAAAATCATCATACATGCCCTCTGTACGGAAATCTAGTGGCTCAAAAGTAGCTATAAAATATTCCACAGTTCCATATTGTTTCAACTTTGTCAAATGACCTAAATGGTTGGTGTCATTGTCAAATCATTCATAAAGATATTCCAGAAAGTGTGTACAAGACACATACCCTTGGCAGACATTTTTTCTGCATTGCAACCATTGTGAACGTTCTTGATCTAGATGGAGAAAACCATACAGAAGTTTGGATAACTCATTTGTAATTCCATACAAAGATAAATAATGTTCCATTTGAGTTACCCAGCCAGTGGTATACGATCCATAAAATTTGGTCACACCCACATGTGGAAGGCATAGGTCACGCTCAAAGTGATGGGGCTGAACATTTTGGGAATGAGACGAAGTTTCACCTTCAGTATGCAAAGGTGGGTCAGATAAGGTAAGATCAGCAGGGATATGCAACTTGGCGTAGATCATCGTAATGACAGTTTCAAGCTGGGTAGTAATGTCTTGTTTGAGCTCTTGTTTGAGTTCTGTGATTGAGGCGATGATGGAGGAATGCATATTTTGATTGATGGTGGAGATATTGGCACTGAGTTGTCGCATTTATTGTTGGGTTTCTGTGAAATTAGAGTGCAAGGTAGTGAAGCGAGCTTCCAAGTATTGGCTATGTGTATGGGCCATGATGATGAGGGAACACAAAAAGGGGTGGGTGGGACCGCACATAAAATGGGTTATGGGTGAAGTTCATCACAATGATCAGGGAGACGAGTTGAATCTAATGGGGTAAAGACCAAATAAGGGTGTTGGAAGGGGGTCGAGTCAACAAGGAAAAAACAAATTGCTGAAAAACGATAGGTATGACTGTGATCATCACGAAGAGAGAAATCCAATAGAATAGGTCTCAAATAATGGTTCTAGTTTCAAATTCCCAAATGCTTAAAAGGAAGAAATGTGTAGTAATTTTGGAACTTGAATGAAGGAGACACAGTTGCGCCACAAATACATATTGTATGTTCTTTTTTTATTTCCGTCCCAAGGGTTAGGTATTCAAAGGTTCTGCAGAAAAGGGTTTTCCCTATGCTGTAGCTCTCTGATATACGTGTGGGGTCCAATAGTAGTACTCGAACCAATATCTTATGGCAGCAACTAAGGATGCTAGACTGTGCCCTTATCCATACTACCTGACTACCGATGTACTAGAGAGTATCTTCCTGAATGTTTTTATCGGTGGAACTATAACATTCAGGCACTCAATCGATTTATCTATGGAGGGATTTAGGATATCTAGGCCAATCCATATACAAGTGTTTTCTAATGCGCTACCACTCGAATGGGTACCAATAGGGGTTACAAGGGTGGCCAATAGATGTGCGCTTAAGTACCACTTGTATTTCTTGCATGTATGAATCCCCGACCATGGTTTTATGCACGTAACGACATATATCTATAGCTTAAATACATTGTAATACGTCTCTACCCTGAAAAAAGATTAACCCACAATTTTCTACCAGGGAAGGTGCTTTGATACCACTTGTAATATTTGAGATATAAAAAGTATGTAGAACATAAATAAATAGCTAGAAATGGTAGATGAACAACAATATAACCAGAAAAACACCACAATAATACCAAAATGATACCAAAATAACACCAAAAATAACACTTTGAATACTGAGAGCAGTGTTCACTTACCTCTTTGAGGGAGGAACCTCCAATAGAGTAGAGCTCTATTACAATAATATCCAAGACAAAGGTTCTCATAACCTTGACTCCTATTTATACTAAGTATTTCTATCAAAAGAACCATTTAGAGGAAGATCATTTTAGAAGCAAAAGCTTCTATTAGGTCTTCTTACATTGGACTTATTCTTCCTTATTGCTAGTCCTTATTAATATTCACCTTTATTGCATGGAAATATATTATTATACCTACGTGAGGGGTTAGGACCCTAACAAGATATAATATAACTAAAAGGGTAGGATTAAGTTGATTCTCCATAATCTTAGAAATGAACATATAGAACAGATTACAACATGCGATAGGTCTAAAATCCTTAAAAGAGATCATTTACTTTTTCCTCGTCATCAAAGATAAAAAAAGTCTTGTTAAAATAACTGAGGATTTCACCTGATTGTTTGGATTATTGGATTGACTTAAGTAAGTCCCCTTTTATTAGATCGTAAAACCTAAGGAAAAATTCCACTGTTAGCCCATCTTAGTTTGGGCTCTTACTCTTTTGGAAGGGTTGAACGGTATCTAGGACTTCCGCCTCCAATATTTCAACCTGCAAAGATTCATTCAAATCCATATTAAATAATCTAGGAAACAACTCGATGGCATTTAATATTTCCATTAAAGGACATTCTTGAAAATCCTTAAACAAACCCAATAAGTAATCCTTTCCCACCATAGCTATCACTTCAAAGGAGGAGACCTTTTCGTGTTGTAACATTTCGATTTCCATATTTGAGTTTTCATTACAACGATGGTTTGTAGAGTTGTGAAGGAATTTTGAATTGTTCTCTCCCTCTTAGGTTTCCATTTGGACTACTCCAAGGACAATATATCCTCTTTATTATTTAACATATCGCATATTTGTGATTATTCTTATTTTGAGAGAGATTCCATTGGCCTATCATTCAATATATCTTCAATCCTACTTTCAACCTCCCAAAGTAGTTATTTATTTTTCTTGTTGAAATCCCTTACCAAATTAAATGGCATGCTTTACTTTTGCTAAATTTTTCTCCAATTATTGCATGGAATATTCTCTTCTAGATGAACCCAACAAGATACTATTAGACTTTTGTATCCTTCTTCCTTAAGAAAATATTAATTGAACTTCTAAGGGGGAAGGGGGTGTGAAACCCCTTTTAATTATATTTAGAAGTATGGGCATAGGGTCTGAGATATAGCCTGTAGCATACCCATCCTTTAGATGAGCATCATTAGGCACGGAAAACACATTAAAATTAATATATTTCAACTAAATATTTTCCTGTATCTTACCAGCCACATATCACACACAAATTTGACCATTGACTGATACTATAGTTCTAAATGTGTCTAATAAAATTTATTAAACATGAATGCAACTAATGAAGTAAACAATAAACATACAACATTCAAATAAACTGTTTGCATAGCTAAATTAAAATAAGAATAGAATAAAAACATTTATATATTAATGATTAACAAACTGACAGCAAATGAAGGATGAACCTCCCATCCATAGGAACTATTGTTCATTTTCTCTTAACAATAGGCGACCACCGAGTTGAGTGATGTAGGAGCATCATCATCAAGTGCAAGTGGAATACAACTCAACACATGAGCGCATATTTTGAAGTGATTATTTTGAATTTAAGAAGGGAATATCATTAAAAATCTTGAAAAGACTGTAATTTAGCAACATCTTAAATGCTTAGAAGTTGAACTATCACATGAGATCAAGGGTGGATATATTTTTATTTTAATGAAGTAGTTTGTAGTATAGATTCGAAGCGTTTTCTCTTGTCTATCTGTCACAAACATTTATTGTAATATATCCTTAGTAGTTTAATGCTTTTATTTCGATAATATAGCACTAAGGTAGTCAGAGGGAAAATCTCTATGATCCCTCTTCTATAAATAAATGTATTGTTGCCCAAATGAGGTTGTTGATAGTTGTTGCTGAAGGTAATTATTGTCGAGAGTAGTTGTTGCAATTTGGTTGAACAATATTGTAGCTAGAGTCCATTGTTGTTGAATCTTATAAGAGTATATCAATCCATGTACATATCATTTGCATGAATATAACATGGAAGAGTTGTTCTGAATGTGTGGTTTTGTTGTACTATGTCCATTTGAATGAATGATAGGCTTTATGTTTATTCACAATTCTATGTTATTTCTTGTTCTTATGTTATGAATGCATTTACATGGTTGAATGTATGAATCTATGAGGTATTAGATAAGTTTCAATTGTTTCTCTTCTACAAGCCAGTGCAAGGAGTGCATAGTGTCCACAAGGTGTGTGTTGATAGAGTTTTTTTTTACTCGGAATCTCAGAAGAGATAACGTGAAACATTTGAATGTAAAGTGTGCATGAGTGTCTGAAAGGTGTGCGTCAACAAAGCCTCTTTTGACTTAGAAATTTCAAGAGTGATATCTCGATGGTGTGCATAGGAGGAAATGCACCCAGATTCATATTATTCAAGAGAAACAATTGAGTTGTGGAAGGATTGTTTCAAGGAGTGCACAGTCGCAAATCAAGAGTTAAGATTAAGGAAGTTTGTTGCAAGGTATGTGTAGAGTCAATACTTGGCTAAGTATCAAAGGATTCATTCTGATAAGTTCATAGTGTCTAGGAGAACAAGTCCAAGAGAGATAACTTGGAGCTTTGCATCCATAGAGTGTATCTTGTCCACAAGGAGTGCGTGACAGAGTATTTTTACTCATAAGCTTGGGAGAAGTAGCTTATAAGAGTATTTGTAGGAGAGTGTGAAGAACTGTTGAGAGGTGTGCACAGTCATCCACCAAGGAGCTAAGTTGTGGAGAAGACATCTTGCAAGGCATGCACAGGGCAAATTTCAACTAAGTGTCAAATAAAATGCTTCGAGGAGTTACAAGTTTCAAATAAGGACAAGCTCAAAAGAGGTAGCAGAGAGAATATTTTAATAGGAAGGAAGCCTTGAAGATTCCCCAAACTGACGAGCAAGATCCATCTAGGAGGGAGAAGAATCATTCCAAAAGAGTGAGTTGTTTGAAAAATATCTGAAGAACAGATTTACGAAGGGAGATGGCCTGCAGTGATAGTTGTGGTCATATTGAAAGAAGGATTCTAATACAGGATCTAGTACTCGTGATTTTGCGTTGCCAGAGGTGCCAGAAAGGGGTTGTGCAGGTAGTTTGAACCTGTGGGATAACATCAAAGGGACCTCTGTCATTTTTTTCATGGCCTATCAGAGGCCCAAGGAGTTGATCCAGCTTGGTGTTGTGAAGAACCTTGACCAAGAGGTCATAGAACCCCTAGGAGGGGAGGGGGTTGAATCATTGAGGCTAGGAGTCCACAAGGACATCTGACCCACTAAATCCCCACCCTCCACACACCACATCTTAGAAACCTAGGTTCTACTCACACAATAGTTACAATCCTCTATCTATCTCTCTTCCCCACAACCTACACTACCTAATCCAAGGAATGTCCCCCCTTCTCTTCTCGCAGTCCATGAAGTTGTATCATTCGTTTATCAGGGTCCCTAGTGCACTTGGTTCGCCAGGAATTCCTCAGCTAGGATACAAGAAATTTCAATTTCTTCATTAGTTCTCACAACATCCTTCACAAGGCTCTTCAATCATTTCCTCAACAAAACAATTTCCAATTTTTAGTATTTTTTTATTTCCTAAACTTTTAGGTCCATTTTAAGGGCCTAAATGAATTTTTTTCATGATAAAGCGCATCAATTATATCAAAAGGATTTTATTTATCCCCAAAAATGAATCTCCTTGTCGATACCTTTCCAACAAGATATCGTGCACCCCAAATGGATATCGTATGCCAAAGTTACGCCTCGGAGAATTTGATACACCAAACTACCCAAAACGGGTTCCACAAAATTGTCGGCTTTTCATCTTCTAGGTTTAGGGTTTTGGATTCTTTTTATGTTAAAAATGTGTTTGGAGCCTCATTATAAAAATCAATTTCTTATGAATGTGACTAGTCATCACATCTCTTCTCAGAGATAAGATGCCGCCATTCGAGCAAGTCTTTCACTCTGTTTTTCTACAATTTTGTACATTTCGCTCATTAATAGAAATTGTGTATTACTATATCTCTATGTTTATTGTTATATATCTTCTATATCTCTATTATATTAGTGGGTATACTATATATCTATGTACATTTATTTATTAAATCTTTTCTCTCATTTAATGCCAAAAATAATCTGGATCGGGAAATGAAAGAGTCAAGAAAGGATAGGAAAGGAGGAAATTTTAGTACAAAATAGAACAATTTTTAAAGTTAACAAGAGAAAAGGAAAACCATAGTTGAGTGTGGGGAAAGAGTGGCCAATGATAGTGGGTATTGAAAATATCTTGTTGAAGATGAAAATTATGTTGAGAATGAGTTTGTTATTCCCGTGAGTGATTCTTTGTGGAAGAAAATCATCGAAGAGCAAGTGATGTTGTCCTGTGAGCATTGTTGCGGCTAGAATTATTGGACCCCTCAGTAGAGAGATTCCTAGTTGGTATATGTTGGATCCATATAGGGGATGGATATTGTCTAAGGGACTCTAGTGTAACTAAATAAATATCATCCTTTGGGTTGACTAGGTTGGTGGGGAAGAGACATGGGTGATTGGAGTTGTTGTAGGATTTGTGTCACTATGATTTTAGTGGGTATTAAGTTGTTATAGTGTATTGTAGAAACCCATAGGATCTTGTTCATCCTTTTGGATTCATATCCCTAGCTCTGGGGTGACTTTCTATTGAGGGAATTGGAGCAACAAAGTCTATGGTTTGGTGGACCATCCTTTGTCTACAACTAGTTGTGTAAATTATATTGAAAAGATAAGTGGTTTTATAACTATTTAATTTATAGTGTTAATGATATGATTGAATATTTCATTTACTTGTATTTTATGAATGATGTTGAGTATGTTTAATTTTTGTGATGCATATTTAATTTGGTTGCATTCATGCGTTTAATTATTAATGATAATTTCATGAGTGTGTATCTTATGATGTTTATATTTCTACATTTAACTCAAATGGTATTCAATTTCGTAGTAACATGGCTCATCTAGATAGATGGGTAGGTTACATAATGGTTTTACGAAAAAAAATTATGGTAGTGTGCCTCAATGCGTACCTAGGGACATGACATAAGCGACTCTAGGAACTTTATGAGATAAAACAAATGTTGAATTTCTAGAATAAAATTAATATGTGCAAAAAATTGGTATCCTTTTAGTTAATTGCTTATTCCTTTTATGCTTGATTTTCATAATCATGGACAATCAGTATGGGGCACATTGTTAAGTTCCAGTTCTTAATTGAATGGATAGTTTAAAACTATATTTTTTTGTCTAGAGAAAATATTAGCTAGACTTTGCATTTGAAGGATAAAATTTTTCCTTATGAATGATTAGTGGAATGCCAAATAATATCATAGAAACCAAGAGAAAGAGTTTCATTTTGTAAGTGGTATTAATGTTTGGGTTTTGATTTTCATATTTCTACCATCAATGGAATTTTGGAATAATAGACTCTAATTGTTTTGTTGACAAGGAGGTACATTACAATAAACAATAAACTTGCCCATGTTATTTGATTGCTTGGTTTGGGAGTGGAAATTACATGAGATAGTTCCTATGCATGGGAAGGAAAAATGTTACTATCGAGATATTTTCCCAAATGCATCCACAAAACATATGAAATTTATATGTTCTTGTTTATTTATTGAAGATTAATGATTGTATAGAATATATATATATATATATATATATATATATATATATATATATATATATATTGTAAACAATAAATATCTAGGATGAGTAAATTATTAGAGGTGTGGCTCTAAATAGATTGTTGGTTTTCCTAGTTTGGGTTTCAAGGGTAAAATATTTATGTAATGTGTGTGTGTGTGATGCAGGAGCATCTCTCCACGTTGGCCAACCGACCAGCCAACCACGTCAAGCGCACGCATTCAAAGATGAAGAGAGGCGCTACCCTCATTTTGATTTAAAATTGAATGTAATTAAATGTTTAAGCTGTTGAGCTAGAAAGTTGTGCCTTTGCGTAGGTTGTAGATAAGATAGGCCTTTAATGTTTGCAAGGATGAGATCTAGTTCCATATTGTGGACTAGAAAACCCATTCAAGGTAATTGAATAGGGTAGGTAGGTTGGAGGGAAGAGCTCTAAGAGCCCCCTCAGGTAAAAGAGATTTGGGATCTCATTTTGGAAAAAGAGGAGGAGTTAGTAGAATGAGAAGAGGGTATGCGAGTAGAGAGTAGAAGAGAAGGAGCCGAGACCTTGTTACAGGCCGTGCTCAGGAACACCTTGTACAAACAAGCATTTGCCATTTAATATATAAACAACATTTTTTCCTGGACACATTTGTGTTGAATGAATGCCTGTGAGTGTTCTTTATATGCTATGAATGTATGTTATGTTTATGCATTTGCAAGGGTTGTTTTGGCTTCAAGATTGAGAGGTCTTTGAGGCTTCACACCAGGAGGGTGTGACAGAACACTGTAGGTTCTGATAGCCATGCACAGAGGGTGCATTTCTGAACTCTATGGAGTCAGATAGAGGCATGCCAGGTGGGAACAGAAGCTGAAATCGACAACTCAGAAGAAAGACCCGTGAGGTTGTTGAATACCTTAGGAGGGAAGGTTGTGGAGAAGAACACAGTTGCAGACAAAATCTCTAAGGAGTTTTGTGAAGCTCTGCCAAGTGGGCATTGAGAAGGTGCAAAGAGTGCACAGAAGAACCTTGTTGTGAGTTCTATATAACTTTGCCACGAGGGCATTGAGACAATGTGCATACAGGCACAAGAAGAGAACTTGGTTGAGTTCTATATTTTGGAGGAAGAATCCACTGAGGGATCTTAGTAGGGTTGTTGAACACCCTGCATATTCAACAAGAGGTTGCTTGAGTGAAGGATAGTCATGAGGGCATCCAAATTGTCCATCTAAGGGAGAAAGAAGAAGGATTTATTTCCTTAGGGGTCTGAGTATTTGGAGAAGCTCAGAAGAGATAGCACTTTAGTGTGCAAAGACTCTATAGGAGTGCAGACGTCAGAATCCTTTGAGGATTCAAGCGAAGAAGCTCAGGAGGAACAACCTCATTGAGAGCACAGGAAAGGACTCAGATTCATGGAGCTTATAGAGAAAAGGCAAGGGTTGAGGCCTTTAGTCTTAGAGAAATCTTCCAAGCATATGAAGAAAGCACCAAAGCTCGAGAGGAGCTCAACTATCGTCGGATTTGCCAAAAGGATCTGGACCGTTGAGAATTTCACGTCCAGGGAGAAACAAGAGGACCACACAAGGAGGATGGATCTGTACCATCGGATCTTGACCCAAATACCCATCAATCATCAGATCTGACTAGAGTTGCGAGGGATTTAAGCCTTCGTGAACAGGGAGAAGAAAGTCATGAAAGATTTTCCATCGAGATTTCAAAAATTGGGATTTCAAAAATCAGGATATCAGAAGTCTCGATGATAGGGGATCGAGAATATCCATGGTGAAAACCCCAAAATAGATCGAGCCATCCATTGGTTCGGACACGTGCCAAATATCGGGAGCCATCTACATTTTGGGATTTGGAACTTTGGGAGTTCGGAGGGTAACGACCCATAGGCATTTCAGTGTTTGAAAACCCGAAATCACAAAATGGATGTGGACCATCCATTCCAAAACACCGAAAGGGACTGCGGTCATATAAGGGGAGGTCATGTGGACCAAAGGTATAGCCCAGGGGGCTAACTAAAGCTAAAGAAGTTTTGGAGAATCGGGATATCGGAGATTAGGAGATCGAGAAGACAAAGGCTCTCGACATCAGGAATTAGGAAACCCCGAAGCCTAAAATCACATTTCCTTTGGGGAAATTGTTCATGGTCGTGTCGGGGCTGCGAGGGAAAAGAAAGGACCTGTGGATCGGATTTTAATAGAGATTCTAGGAAGGAATCGAAAGAGCCACTTTGGCTCATAAACTAGATAGAACGATCCTTTGAGCGGACCATGGTCATGTCTGCATCAGTTTTGGTATCAGAGGTTGATTCTTGCTTCTGCATTTCAGGCAAGGGAAGCCAGAGAAGGAGAGCACTCTAATACACACATCAATTGTTGTATCAGAGTGAGAACTTTGTTTGTATATTTCAAGCAGAGGGAGAAGACAAAATAATACAGGGTTGCTGGAGACTCTGTGATGGTTGTTTGCAGGTAGGAAACAATCAAGAAGATAGTCAGAAGGACTGTAGGAGAAGTTGAGACACTCGGGTTGTAAGAGTGAGTAACATATTTTCTAGGAGGGTAGATAGATATAGCAACATGGCTACTGAACGCCATAGATATGCTGGAAGGAAAATCCCAAAGCTAATGAGCATAGACGAAAGGGGGAAACAACTTGTCAACATTAGGGAAAGAATGGAAGAGCTTAAACTGTAGATGCAACAGAATACCAGGTCAAGATGGGTATATGAATGAATCATGAGGAGGTTGAAGGTAAAATGGCCAGTCAAGGAGTTGATGGTCATAAGACGACGAAGGTTGTTAAAAGGATGGTTGAGGCATACTAAAAACCTCGACGGACCTGAGGAAATGGTTCAGATATGTGAACCAGAGACTGGGAAAATTCTCGGTGAAGAGAATGAGATGGGATCAGTTGAAGATCTCAAGAAATGCCAAGAGGGCAGAGACAAAATTCCAAATTGCTAGGTGGGAAAGGATTTGAGATTAGTTGAATATCTCACGGACTATCAGGAGGAAAGCCAAGGAATTTCACATTGCCAGGCGGGCAATGGATCGAGATCGTTGTGGGATCTCATAGACTGCCAGGAGGGCAGTAGAAAGTTTCAAATTTTCCAGGTGGGAAAGGGGACATAGATGGGACTGTCTGAAAGTCTCATGGACTCGGAGGAGAGTTCAATTCAGCCTGAGGTGTTGATAAAGATGGAATCAGTTGATCTCATAGTCTGCCAAGGAAGAAAAAGGAAAACCCCATATTGCCAGGTGGGTAGGGATGAGTAGATGAGACTATCTGAGGGTCTAATAAACTTAGAGGTGAGTTTGGATCAGATGATGTAGCTGACAGAAGAGGAGGATTAGAGGAATCTTCTGATGATTGGAGGAATTCAGATATTCCTGCCACATAGCCCTGAGGATCCTAAAGTCTGTGTTGCAGATGAAGCAGCAACAACAAGAGAAAGACAACCAACTGAGACTGTCAAAGAAGAATTGGAGAAAGTATTTGAGACTACCCAAGCAGAAGAAGAATAAAAGGATGAGCATTCTAAGGAATGGCTCAATACTTTTGGCCAGGTGGCTAAAAGGACTGCAACATGGGAGTTTGCAGAAGAAGAAGAAGAAATAGCAGATAGCACTAGCTTTGTGGATCTATATGAGCAGATTGAAGCCCTGGAAAGAAGGGTAAAGGTGCAAAGTGTGCACATACAACAGGTGAAGTTGGTAATAGATGAAGAAAACATGGGAGATCACAGTGATCTGCCCATTTGTAGAAATTTTTTGCAGCTAAGGAGATTGCATGAGCAAAGCCTGCCACAGGAGCAGTTGGACGAAGTGATCAAGGAGATTCGAAAGCTGATGATCAGGTCGGAAAGGACTGCCAATGAGGAGGCATTGGGAATAAAGGAAGAAGCATGAGCAACAACACAGAAGCAACAACAACAGCAGGAAAATGGAGCAGATGAACAGCTCCAGAAATTTGTTTGGGACCCAGGAGGATTTCAACACCTGAGATGGGAAGCTCATGAGTAGGAGCTCATGAATTTTGTAGATGAGGAGTATGATGCAGGAGCATCTCTCCATGTCGGCCAACCGGCTAGCCAGCCACATCAAGCGCATGCATTCAAAGCTGAAGAGAGGCACTACCCTCATTTTGATTTAATATTGAATGTAATTAAATGTTTAAGATGTTGAGCTAGGAAGTTGTTTATTTCCATAGGCTGTAGACAAGATAGGCCTTTAATGTTTGCAAGGCTGAGATCTAGGTCCAGATTGCAGACTAGATAACCCAATCAAGGTAATTGAATAGGGTAGGTAGGTTGGAGGGAAGACATCTAAGAGCCCCCTCAAGTAAAAGAGATTTGGGATCTCATTTTGGAAAAAAAGAGGAGTTAGTAGAATGAAAAGAGGGTCTGGGAGTAGAGAGTAGAAGAGAAGGAGTCAAGACCTTGTTATAGGCCATGCTCGGGAACACCTTGTACAAACAGGCATTTCCCATTTAATATATAAACAACATTTTTTCCTGCACACTTTTGTGTTGAATGAATGCCTGTGAATGTTATTTATATGATATGAATGTATGTTATGTTTATGCATTTGCAGGGGTTGTTTTGGCTTCAAGCCTGAGAGGTATTTGAGGCTTCACACTAGGAGGGTGTGACAGAATGCTGCGAGTTCTGATAGTCATGCACAAAGGGTGAATTTCTAAACTCTGCGGAGTCAGACAGAGGCATGCTAGGTGGGAACATAAGCTGAAATCAACAACTCGAAAGAAAGACATGTGAGGTTGCTGAATACATTAGGAGGCAAGGCTATGGAGAAGACCATAGTTGCAGACAGAATATCTACGGAGCTCTGTGAAGCTCTGCCAGGTGGGCATTGAGCAGGTGCAAAGAGTGCACAGAAGAACTATGTTGTGAGTTCTATATAAATCTGCAAGGAGGGTATTGAGACAGTGTGCAAATAGGCACAAGAAGAGAATTCGGTTGAGTTCTATATTTTGGAGTAAGAATCCACTGAGGGATCTTATCAGGGTAGTTGAAAACCCTGCATATTCAACAAGAGGTTTCTTGAGTGAAGGATAGTCAGGAGGGCATACAAATTGTCCATCTGAGGGATAAAGAAGAAGGATTTATTTCCTTAGGGGTATGAGTATTTGGAGAAGCTCAGAAGAGATAACACTTTAGTGCATGAACACTCTGCAGGAGTGTAGACGTTAGAATCCTTTGACGATTCGAGAGAAGAAGCTCAAGAGGAACAATGTTGTTGAGAGCACAGGCGAGGACTCAGATTCATGAAGCTCGCAGAGGAAAGGCAAGGGTTGAGGCCTTTAGTCTTAGATAAATATTCCAAGCATCTAAAGAAATCACCAAAGCTCGGGAGGAGCACCACTGCCGTCGGATTTTCCGAAAGGATCTGGACCGTTGAGAGTTTCATGTCCAGGGAGAAGCAGGAGGACCGCACTAGGAGGACGGATCTGTACTGTCGGATCTTGACCCAAATACCCATCAGCCATCGGATTTGATCGAATTTGTGAGGGAGTTAAGCCTTCGTGAATAGGGAGAAGAATGTCCCGAAAGAGTTGCCATCAAGATTTCAGAAATTGGGATTTCAGAAATCGAGATTTCAGAAATTGGGATATCAGAAGTCTCAATGAAAGGGGATTGGGAATCTCGATAGTGAAAACCCCAAAATAGATCGAGCCATCTATTGGTTGGGACATGTGGCAGAGATCAGGAGCCATCGACATTTCGAGATTCGTAACTTCAGGAGTTTCGAGGGTAAAGACCCATAGGCATTTCGGTGTTTGAAAACCCAAAATCACAAAATGGATGTGGACCGTCCATTCTGAAACCCCGAAAGGGATTGCGGTCATATAAGGGGAGGTCATGTGGACCAAAGGTATAGCCTAGGGGGCTAACTAAAGCTAAAGCCATTTTGGCGAATCGGGATATCGGAGATCGGGAGATCAAGAAGACAGAGGTTCTCAACATCAGGAATCAGGAAACCCTGAAGCTCGAAATCACATTTCCTGTGGGGAAATTGTTCATGGTCGTGTCGGGGCCGTGAGGGAAAAGAAAGGACCTATGGATCAGATTTTAATATAGATTCTAGGAAAGAATAGAAAGAGTCACTTCGACTCATGAACTAGATAGAACAATCATGTGAGCGTACCATGGTCGTGTCTGCATCAGTGTGTGTGTGTCATTGTAAATTTTTTGTTTTTGTTAAGAATATATTTGTAGTAATCAATTGTACAATCTTAAAATCTACATTTGGTATCAGAGCAATTATTTGCTTCAGGGGGATGTCTTTGTGGTCAATGGTTTGGTTCAAGGCTATGGTAAACCTTGTTACAGTGGGAGTTATGCGGTGTCGATTCATGTAGTGAAAAAATGGCGAGTAGTTCAAAAACAAAGATTGAGAAATTTAATGTCAAATGTTTTCAGTCTTGGAAGCTTAATATGGAATATTTGTTGGTGGAAAATATCAATGGATCATCATGGATCGTCATACTACACCTGTAGGAATGTCAACAAAATACCAATAAAAGTTGTATTAGAAGGCCAAGAGAACAAACCAGTTGTGTCTCTCATATTTAATATTACTAAATGTAGCAAGGGAAGCTACAACCAAAGAATTATAGGGTAATTTAAGGGCCTTGTGTTACTCTAAGTCCCTAGTTAACAATTTTTTTCTGCAGAATAAGATGTACACTCGAGGATGAAATATGTAGACTTGGTGACAAAGAATCATAATTCTTTCAATGCTTTGGTAACTGGATTATTAATTATTAATATTAAGATTTATGATGAAGATAAGAGTATCAATTTATTTTTTTCTTTACTAGACTCATGGGATAGTGTGGTTGTGGCCATAGGTAGTAATTAAACTACTTTAAGTTTCCATGATGTGGTCTCATGATTCATTTAAGAGGAGATGAGGTGGAAAAACATGGAAATGCATATCACAAATGTTTGATTTGCAAGCGGATGATGTCGAGAAAGAAATATATATAATTTATCAAGTAGGAGATCTAAATCTAGGGGAAGATATGTATTTGTAAATGTATGTTGGATACGTGGAAAAGAAGGGAAATACAAGAAAGAATAAATATCTAAAAGTTTTAAGAGAGGGAAGTGATCTGATGATGCTCCTTCTATAGAAGAATAAACCTCCATGAAAAAAGGAGGGGATGTGTACATGGCTTCTTAAATAACACATGTAGATCATGAGACATGGTCGGTTGATTTAGGTGCATCCTTTCATATGACTCCTCATGGGGAGTGGTTCTACGAATATGAAAGGTATGATGGAGGTGATGTTTTCCTAGGTGATGAATCGACAACTAAAATCATAGGAAAAGGAAAAGTCAAGTTGAAGATCATGGATGGAAGGATTATAACACTTCTTGGTGTTTTTCACATCCCAGTATTGGACAAAAAAAAAATTTTTGTAACAAAAATGGATGATGTAGCGGTAAAAGAATTGTTTGAGGAAGAAATGTAGGATGGTTCGACGAGAAATGGTGTTGTTGAAAGGAGTTTTGAATGGAACTTTTTACAATATAATCATAAGGACTATTAATGATAGGTTCAATAGTTGTATTGTTTCTAAGATTGGAGATGAAGAAGGAAAATGTCCTACAGTCTATGGAGAAAATACTATGTTGTGGAATCAAATACTGGGGCATATCAAAGGGAAGGGAGTTCGAGTACTACATGGTAAAGGTATGGTTGAAGGTATGGCTAATTTCTCTCTAGATTTTATTTTTTTGAACATTTATTATATGGGAAGAAAAACCATGTAAAATTCGCTTATGGTGTTACAAGAGTAGAGGGGATTTTACACTTGGTGCATAGCGATGTGTTTGGACTAGTGTCAATTCCATCAGTGGGAAGATATATGTAATATGTATTGTTTATATATAGTTTCTCAAAGAATACATAGATTTATTTCCATAGGAATAAATCTAAAGTCTTTGAAAAATTCAAAGAGTTCAAGGCTCTTGTGGAGAATCAGAAAGAGAAGAGAATTAAGGTTTTGACGATGAATAATGGTGGATAATTTTTTAGAAATGAATTCAAATAATTATGTAAGAAGTGTGATATATAAAGGTATAATAATACTCCATACACACCTCACTAGAATGGACATGTATAAAGGATGAATAAAATGACGGCAGAAAAAACAAGGAGCATGCTTAGTGGTGCTGAGTTAGGACAAGAATTCTCGGTAGAGGTAGTGAGTACTATGTGTCACTTGGTCAATCTATCACCCTCATCAGTATAGGATGACAAGAAGCCACACAATATATGGAATGGTAAGAAACCCTCTCTTGAAAATCCCAAGGTATTTGGTTGTGATATCTATGTTCACATTCCATAAGAAGATAGGAGTAAGTTGGATAAAAAGGATGAAAAAACTATTTTTATTAGGTATAAAGGTTTTCTAAGAGGTTACAAGCTTCATATCCTAGAAAATAAGAAGGTAGTGTATAGTCGAGATGTGATATTTAGAGAAATCAAATATGTTTTCAAATAGGATGTCTTACCAAGGGAGGAAGAACCAAATAAAATAGAGTCTTAATTGAAGGATAATGAATTAGAATCTATAGAAGAACATGAATAATAAGAACAAGAGCCTTGTACTCCAATATTTATGATATCGTTTTGGGAAATAAGGAAATCACAAATTTATAATGCACCTAATTTCCATTGAAATTTTGTTTCTTTTAATTACTAATGATGATCCTATTAGTGTTAGGGAGGAATTCGATTTAGAGGATGGAAAACTCTAGAAAAAGGACATGGTGGAAGAAATGGAAAACTTGGAGAAAAATGAGGCTTGGCATGTTGTGGGGTTGTGAACTAGAAGAAATCCCATTGGTATCAAATATTTGTTTAAGAAGAAGTTAAATACAAAAGGAAAAGTGGAGAAATACAAATCTTCGTTAGCAGAAAAATGTTATTCCTAGGTAGAGGGAATTGACATTAGTGAAAATGTTTCTCCTGTTTCCAAGTTAATTTTGTTAGATTTATTTTATCTATTGTTGCTTCTTTTGATTTTAAGGCAGAACAGGTGGATGTGAAGAAAAAATTCGTACATGGGGATTTGGAAGAAGAAAACTACATGAAGCATCCATAAGGATTTGCAGTGAATGGAAAGGAGTCAATATGTAGGCTGAGAAAGTCCATGTATGGGTTAAAACAATCACCAATTATGCAATGTAAATTTTTTTATAGTTATATGCTAAGACTTGTCTTCACAACGAGAAAATGTGATCATTGCCTATATTTCAAATTAATTGTTGATTGTATTATTTATTTGTTCTTGTATGTGTTTGATATCTTTTTAACAGGACACTACAAGGAGATTATCCATGATGTGAAAACTCAGTTGTCCTCTAAATTTGTCATGAAGGATCTTGGTGTTGCAAATTTCATTTTGGGCATGGAAATTAATAGAGATCAGGAAAACATATAACTTTGGTTAAATAAGAGGAAATATTTCAAGGCATTATTGTATAATTTTTTTATGCATGAATGTAAACCTATCATGATTACTATTCATATAGGTGTAAATTTATCTAGAGATTAATTTCCTAAGGCACAAGAAAAGGAAGAGGTCAAGTCCTATGTTTTGTATGCAAGTGTGGTTGCTAGTTTTATGTATGTAATGATTTGTACTAGATCATACATTCAACATGTAGTGGGAGTTTTGAGCGGGCATATGTCAAAACCAATGAAAGGGCATTGGATAACATTAAAGAGGGTTTTTAGGTATTTGTGTGGCACTAATAGTTATGGATTGTGCTACCAAGGAAGACCATGATTGGAAAAAGTGTTCAACATACATTGGTTCTTTTATAGATACTCAACTCAAGATATGGATTGAAAAATATATACAAGTGCATATGTGTTTAACCTATTTGGAGGAGAAATCGACTGGATGATAAAAAGATAGGCTACAATGGCAGGCTCAACAACAAAATTTGAATACATGACAACCACTCATGCTAGAAAGGAAGCATTATGGTTATTGATATTGTGTTCAAGTATTGGGTTGGTATAAAAAAATGTAAGGATATATTGTGATAGTCAAAGTGCAATCTTCCTGGAAAATAACCTGACTTATCATTCAAAGACAAAGCATATTGATGTTCAATATCACTTTGTGACAGACATGGTTGAAGAGAGAAAGTTGTTGTTGGTTAAGTTTGACACTTTAAATAATGTTTTAGATTCATTGACAAAGTCTATGATCACTGAGAAGTTTCTCCTGGTGTAGACAAACAATGGCCATTGTCTCCCTAGATTGTTGACCATGTAATCTTATGACGCCTTGTATGCAAAGAAAGGAACAAGTGGGAGATTGTTGAGTATGTGTTATATTCATTTCATGACCAAACCCAATAGTTGTGTTGTGATGATAATGTTGGGATTTTAGAGGGGGTTTGTAGAGGGGGGGAATATCCCCCTAAATAAAAAACAATTGGTGGTTTTTTGCGATAGTTCTTAGTGGTTTTTTGACACATGGTTTTTGTTGATCATTTTATAATTCCAGTTAAGGAATTAGGTTTTTTCACTAATATGGTTCAATGGATTATTATCTTTTGGATGCTACAGAATCCTATATATATCATGTTGTAAGAAATGAAGATCGATTATGAATAAAGAATTAGAGGTGCACCTCTAAATAGGTTGTTTGTTTTCCTAGTTTGGGTTTCCAAGGTAAAATATATATGTAATATGTGTGTGTCATTATATACTTTCTATTTTTATTAATAATTTATTTAAAATAATTAATTATAGAAGGATAAAATCTACAACATTGTCTTAGGAATATGTTCAAGATTGTTTACAAAGTACATGTGTGCATGCTCAAAGGCTATTCTAGCGATGATTTATAATTATGACGGTGTAATTAAAACCATGTTACATAATCCCATCCAAGAATGTATAATTAGCTACGTTGGTATCAAGTAAAATTCATAATTATCACCATGGTCAATGTATTGAATTCATTCCATTATGTTATACCTTGTAATCAATTTATAGTGTAAAAATTGTGTGTTGGAATGTGTAGCTATGTATCTTGAATAATGTTCCTTACATATGGTTAAGTAGTATCTATTGCAATTTGGGTAATTATATTACATCAATGTAATTATGCTATAATGATGATTTACATATGTAGAAATCAACCATGGAGTTGTTAGGTTAGATAGAATCAAGTGAAGCTTTCCGAAATTACAAAATTGCGGAGAAATGTTGAGATATGTTCTCCCAGATTGTAAATGTACATATGCTTTATAGGATGGTGAGGTAGGACGTTTAGGCCAGATTCACTATGTGTATATATGTTTTATATCATAGTGCATATGTGATATACGGTTAGTGACCATGGATTTGTAAATTGTATCACACTTGAATATATCAATAAAATACATCACTATTGCATACTAAGTCAAATGAAAGAGTATGGGGGAATATGAATCCAAGAAAGGGAAAGGGGGTTAAGACATAAATAAAATGGGCTAGAAAGGGGGTTAGGATTTTATTAAAATGGGCTAAGTTAAGGGGGGATTAATCTAATGCAATAGAATAATATATTTCTAAAGTAATAAGTCTTTATGTTAAATGATTTTATTCTGAGTTCCTAAATGGTGGGAAAAATTACCAAGTTGAGAAAAAGGTGTTTCCTTGAGTGTCATGTGTCAAGATAGTAAAATGCTAATATAATCTGTGATTTTAGTGGAAAATCCAACCATTCTCTCATTTAGTTCAATCATTCTTAGCATTGCCTAGAGGGTGTGAGTTGTGGAGCTATTGTTTCCATGTAACCTTGTCATTACAGAGAAAATATCACCAATTTGAATAGTAAGACCTCCCTAGGATCTCCCTACTAATCCTAGACAAAGAGTGGGATAATCTTCTATGGATTTATCTAGATTCAAAAAATATGTAAATTCCTATTTTATGCTAAGAGGCAATAAAGAGGAATACCTTTTCCTTTAAAGGTCATCCTCATATGTCCTCAACTAGTGTTGTCCCAGAGATACAACTCCAAGATCCTTCAACCTAAAACCTTCACATAAGAAATGAAAAATACCAATATACAAATTATCTCTAGCATTATGAAAAAAAAAAATTGTTTAGATCTATCCTGATATATTCAAGATAAGACTAGATATAACATACATCATTTAACATGACTAATATAAAGGGGGGAAACTAATGATATATATATATGAAAATAAAATAATTACATCAATTTAATTACCTCAAGGTGTACATGTACTCCTCCTTTCCCCTTGATCCTTTCTCATCCTAATATTTTCAATCAAGATATTCAACTTGATTGTAGGTGATATAGAATGGAGAAGAACCTATGTGTTTTAGTAGCATAAATATATGAATGATTCTTATTCCCATGCTCAATATTGGCATACCTAATATAGATTATTGGAAGAGGTTTGGGATAGCTTCTATATCTTCTATAGACCAATGGATACTTGAATTATGCGATATATAGGGATCATGACATAAATAAACAACTCATATGTCACTCACCTATTAAAAAATCCACAAATATAGAAGGTTACAGGGGTTGTCACTAGTTTCTTAGTGATTTCCAGAGATATGTCACTTGTTTTCCATCTATGACTAGTCACACCCTTCAAAAATTGACTAAATCCTTAGTTGCAAAATATTTCTTAGTTTTCATCTTCTACTAAGTTCCTTCAGACACTGTAGGATGGAAATTGAGGCTATAATAGATGCCCCATAATGTGGTAGGTCAGGAAACTAATGGATGGTTGAAACATGTTACAGTAAACTGTTAGCAATGTGAGGTAGCATGGGGAGAAATAAAATAGGTTCAAAGGTCAAAGAGTACCTACAATCAAAAACCAATAATAAATAAATATGTATACCATCCCCAAGGTAGACATACCCATACTTTGAAGAGTATCAAAGCATAGTCTCCAAAAAAATACATTGTGGACCCATGAAATGAAATGCAAGACCATAGACACATAAGATTACATGGTGGATCAATGTCATCAATGAGATCATAGACACAAGAAAATACAATGTGGATCTATGTCACAATATATACATTATGAAGACAACAATAACTAAAGAGAGTTCACCTGAAGTCTTCAAAGCACTCATACAAACGTGATGTACTCTATCACAATTTGGGAGGGGTGATATGAATGAATGATGTGGTCACCAACCCAAGGTATTCATCCCAAGCGATGATGGTACAAGTATAAATAATGTGAGTATATGAGTTGATGTCAAGCATGGTAGAAATTGTCTGATTGCCAGTAATTGGGGTATACTGTTAAAAAATAGGAAGGAACCCATCAATGATGAAAATAGTTTGCATGGTACCTAGTACAATTTAGTGAGTGTGAATAGAGGATTTGATTTCAAACACTCATAGAATAAATATATTAGGATTCAATAATATAAACCCATGGTTGATTGAAAGGAGGCCTATTGCTAAGGACTATAAGATATATGGTACTATTTTGTTTATATATCCCTTTATTATATAAGGTGTTGAATTTGATAGGAAGATATCATTTGAAGGAGTGAATTAATGTATCTCCCCTCAATCGAACTGAAACATACACCAAGATTTGATGTGAAGAGATCAAATCCCAAAGTACAACTGACATAGGAATGGATGACATGGAAGGTCAACAAAATTAGTAATCCTATCAACATATGGAAACTAGACTCTAGGGTAAACAATACATAGTGAAATATCCAAAAATAAAATAGACTTTAGGATTTTTTGGATATGATATATGCAAAAAAAAAATAACTCACTATGCACAACTATGTACAAGCCATTACACATTTTTATGAATCATGGAAAGTAAAGCCCATTTCTAGTCTCGACCAACGATCCTTTCCATAATCGATGAACATACGAACCAATTTCAACCTCATATGGATCACCATGTCAGGGCTATGATGCATAGTAACAAGTTATTGTGGTTAAAGATACTTATAACAAGTGGTTTTTAGAGTCAGTAAATCTCCTTGACGATTTCCAACAAGACTTGAAGTAGTTACAAAATGAAAATATTCAATGGAAGGGGGATCAGATAACTCAATGAAAAGTTTCTAAAAACATAACCAAGGCATAATAGGGCCAAGAAAAATTACTAGATTCTCTAGAAAATTCCCCTAATATGAGATTCAGGCTCATCATTTTGACTCTCATTGTTCCGAATTAGAAAGAAGATGTGTTCAATTATTCTCATCTTCCCTTGGATTATGAACAAAATCCATGACTTCTATGATGGCGTCATCTAAAGAAAACTCAAAATCAAGATTCTCATGTGAACATGTAGAGTCAACAACCTATGCAGGTGGAGTAGGTAGGTCACGCTCTATGTAAGGATGGATTTGTTGACTATTATATCACTAGAGAAGAAATCTATAACATAGTGAGAAACATGGTAGCTCCATATGATTCGACGTCCTTGGGACGTGATACCTCCCAAGGATTGAAAGTCCTGATGGATTCCTTGGTAAATGAAGAAATCATATTAATTAGAGAAATTATTGGAGTAGAGGGTGGTGGAGGAAGGGGAAAATTTCACATCAATGAGGATTCATTAAACATCCATGGACCAAAAATCATGTAAGAACTATGGGAATCACCAAAAAAGGGTATGTTAGAACCCTCATTGGATCCCATGTCTAGGGTGTAAAACTCAATTTGGTCAATAGTAACAATTTTCCCTTGATGAGGGAAGTGTAAGACCCTAATGATAAACAATAAAATTGCATTCATGTCATAGAACCAAGTACACCTGAGTATAATATTTTACTCAAGAGGTGCATTGAATACCTACACAACCACAAAGACAATATTACTACCTAATTCAATTAGCAAGGTAGTGATAAGCCCGTAAGGATGGAAAATATGTCCATTGAATATTTCAATATGGTTTCATATGTATCAATATTTAAGGATTCGTCTTTCCAAGATGACATAGACATGACACAATTCGAGGATCCTTCTTCAAAAACAGTGCGAAGGATGTTTTTCTCCATTACTCTCACTTTTATTTGAAAATATATTTTTTTGGAAAATCCTATGATGAACCTCACCTATCGTGGAAAAACTTATTTTTTCTACTGAGGGAAACTTTGGAGGATTTCGAGGGAATACATGGAATATGGTTCCTCGATCAAGTATTTCACAATACTGTAGTTATGGGTGGACCATGCATTTAATAATGTTTCATACGTCAAATAACATTCGTCAGGGGGTGAATCAATGTGTCAAAGGATGAACTCTCAATATGAATAGGTCCACTAGGTTGGGAAGAAGAAGAAGAATCTTGCGTGGAAGGACTAGTCTCGAGATTGTCATGGTTTTTTTAGTATTAAGGGAAACTATCTGGTCACACATGACCATTTTCACATTCAAATATGATCCTTGATACTGAGGGGTACCTACCATCCCATCTAGAAGGGAAACAAAGTGTGATAAAATGAAGACTAGGAAGAGGAGGAAGCTCCTTGAGACCCAAATGAACTTTGTGGTGCATCGATGTTTGTGATTATAGAAGGATTGGATGTTATATAAGGATAATTTCCCCTAGGAATGGAAGAAATCCTAGGGGCATGAATTCTCCTAGGACTAGACATTCCCCCCAAGGGTAGGAATAAAGCCTAAAGGAAATCCCTAGCAAAGAACCTTGTAGGACTAGATCAATTGCTAGAAGGATAGCCATGCCATTATGTAATGTTTCCCCCAGGGAAAGGTGTTCTAACCCATGAGATATTAAATTCTTTAGACACATTACTGCCCCCATAATGACTAGGTACAGTCCCAAAACCACTAGGATTGCTCCACCCAAAAGGAAAACCAACAATCAATAATGCTACACCACTCATAGGAATGGTTGAGATGGAAGGAATTGTATGCCCCATGTTGAAACCAAGGCTCAAAACCTGACTATAAGGAAATCATGACTAACAAAATGGGAGTGGGAATTCTAGGTATCTTGGTGGATGAGAAAGAAGACATGGTTGACATCCCACAAATGGAGACACATCTAGAAACATGAATATATTGTGTAGGTCCATTGGAACTCAAGGATGGAAAGGTGGAAATCATTCGTATTCCTCCAAAAATGTTCATACATGGAATAGATGGCTTAGACACACTAGACACAACACTTGGGCATGACATGGTGTGAGGTTCACTGAACAAAGAAAAAGGTTCACTAAAGATCTCCCTAAAATGGACTAGTATAGGGTTATCATAATCAATCAGGAGGGTTAAATATGGGTGGAGGAAAGTTTTCAACCACTTCCACTCAAACCAACCCAATATCCTCAAACCAAAGATGGCACTCTTCAAATTCAGGATCACCTCTTTCATGCAACTTGAGAGGTGGTTGTACCTTTACATTGGGCTAAATTCAACATAATCAATGGGACCAAAATTGTGATTCAACCAAGTTGAAAATACTATATGTGAAAATCAATAAACAATTCAACCGAAGGTTGACGTAGAATCAAGACAAAGAGAAAAACCCTAACAAATCTAGGGGAAAAATAAGAAAACCAATGCCTTAGGGGTCCTTCTAAAAACCAACCCTATAAAAGAGATTAATCTCCCACAAGACTCTCTAGAAAATGTATTAGGAGTAGTTATGATAGTCTACATGAAAAATACCTTATTGGTGCAAGAACCCTTTATTAAAGAGGGAACCCTCCGGGGGACATGAGATCATGAATAAATTTTTTCCCGATCTACTACAAGCATGTCCCACCTATAGTAACATATTTAGGATACCTAGGAGTGGTCACTAAGGATATTTCCTCACAATCAATACCATACAAAAAGTATGAGGCCCGACCAAACGTAAGGGCATGGTTTCTATCCATACATTTTCATAACATCTACCCCATGTGAAGGTATTTGCATGAAGACAACCCTTGTATATGTAGTAGTCGAAGAAATATCGCAAAAACAAAAACAAGTAGGGAGGGGTAATCACCCAACTTTCCCTGATACAACCTCGTGTTTAACTCTTTTGCTATAGGAGGCTCCTAAAAAAATGGTTGTAAAAATGGATTTTCACTCTTTAATAACTCTATGTTTTGTTTGGTGGCCTTGGAGGGATCACTCTCTAATCCTATTCCAAGTCCCTAATCCTATATAATTTTTCTTTTCTAGAAAAGAAAAGAGTTTATTTCATCTTAATTTGCGTAATACTTTTTTATGGTTGTTGTGTAAGGAAAGGGAGAATGAATGAAACTTTATTGATGTGATGACTCTTGACCCAACCAAAGCAATGTAAATATGGAAATGAGAATTATTCAATTCAGTGAATTCTATGTATGGTAGGGGAAGAGTACTTTTCATTTTCAACTTTTGCAATACACCCTCACAATCATTAAGAAGCCATGCAATCCAATTCAAAACCAAAATGAGATATTTAACCAAGCACTACCATGAACTTTGATCGTAATGCTCAAAATATTTATGCATGTAAGAAAGTTTTTTTTTTTTTTTTTTTTTTTTTCCAATTATGATGCAAAAAATTCCTTAATCTAAGAAAGAACAACAATCTACAAATTGAAAACTAGAAAATCAACAACAAATGGATAAAGGAAATTGGTAGTGATGCTTCAAAGCACCCTCCAATGTCTCTACCAGAGTCTCAACCCAAAACTTACAATGAAAGTGGATCTAGAAATGAAAACAAATTGCAAGAGGAAAACTCAACCAAATGCAATCAAATACTAGAAACTACCAAATATAATTAGATTTGTTCGGTGCACAACCTAAATCAATGGATCACTCAACAACAAGCAAATGCAAACAAGAAATCCCAACAAACCACTAAAACACACTTCAAATATATATCTAATAAAAAATGTGTGACAAGAGACTCGAACAAAGAGAGGATATAGAAACACAAACTAATTATAGACCCTTGAGATCAGACACATCTATATCTAACCAAAAAAATATGAAAAAATTACAAAATTTAAAACCTACAGGGGGTGTTTCGGTTCATATAGCATGCAACAAGTGATCATATGTAGGGATTTTTGATCGGTAGTAATGAAACCAATGACCATGCCACTATGTCCTCAATAAAATACAACTAACTCATTGATTTTGAAAAGTAAAAAGATCTGACTCAGATCTGGTAGATCTGAGAGATCTAGTCTTTGATAAAATGCCATGGAAGGTAATTGAAGACTCAAAAATAGAGAATAGAGGAAAATAGGAAAAGTATTATAAACTACAAAAGAATCAAAGATTCTTCTCCATTGGAGTTGTCAGTTTTGTTGAGAAAATATCAGCAATTGGAATAGTAAGTTCTCCCTAAGATCTACCTATGGATCCTAGACATATAGTGGGACAAACTTCTATGGATTTCCTATATCCAAACAATATGTTTCATATTTTATGATAATAGGTAGTAAATAGGAATACCTTTTCCTTTGAAGGTCATCCTCACATGTCCTCAGTTATTTTCATCCCATACATCAAACTCCAAGATCCTTCGACCTACTACCTATACACAAGCAACGAACAATACCAATCTATAAATTCTCTCTAGCATTAAGAAATCACAAATTCTTCTAGATTTTTATTGATGTATTCAAGTTAAGACTAGATCTAATATATATCATTGAACATGAACAATATGAAGGGGGAAAACCAATGATCTATATATAAAAATGAAAGAACTACATTGATTCCATTACCTCAAGTTGTAGATGCACTCCTCATTGCTCCTTGCTCCTCCTCATATTTTTAACCAAGATAGGAGACTTGATTGCAACTGATGTAGAATGGAGAAGCACATATGTATGTTGGTAGAATAACTCTATGAATGACTCTTCCTTCCATGCTCAAGTTTCTCCTTCCTTATATAGATTCTTCGAGAAGCTTGGGATATATTCTAGATCATCTAGAGACCAACAAAGACTTGAATATTGTGAATTCTAATGATCATGGCATGAAGAACCAACTCAATCTTCTCTCACCCCTTCAAAACTCCCCAAATATAAAAGGTTACAATGGTTTTCTTGTGGTCTTTCTATCACTAGCGAGACCCTTCCAAAATGTATTGAATCCAATGTTGAAGAGTGCATCTAAGTTATCTTCTACTAAGTTCCTCATGAAATTATAGAGTGGAAATTGAGGCTATAACATGTGTATCATGGTAACCTTGTAAATCCTTGTTGGTTTGGGTTGAAGAAGAAGTTTTCCATCCCAATGGAGCATTCTTCTTCAGTGAGAGAATTTTTTGGAATAGTTTTCCCCAAGTGTTGGCCTAGTGGGTGCCCATAACTCTTTAAGAGTAGTCATTTGTTCCAAGTACCACAAAGCTCTAAGATTTATTGGCTAACTTATTGTTGAATACCTAGAAGGGAAGGGGTATATCCAAATTACTGTAGAATAATGAAGGGGTACACTTATTGGGGTCGGACAATGCAATATTCCAAATACAATATATTATGCAGAAAAAGAATATCTAGTAGGAAATGAAAAAAAATTAATTATATATCTAGAAAAATAACAGAATAACACCAGAGTAACACCATAATAATCACCAGGAAGAAGAAATTTATTAGGATATAAATGTTCACTTTTCTCTTCAAGGGGGAAACCTCCAGAAGAGAAGATCTCTATTACAATAATATCCAAGACATGATATCCAATGAAGCCTACTCTTATTTATACTAATTCTATCTTCTAAGGAAAATTCTAGAGGAATTTGTTTCTAAAAGCAAAATCTTCTATTAGGTATTCTTACATTGACTTATTCTTATTTATTAATTAGGCCTTATTAACTAAAATCGAACTTTATTAAATACAAAACATATTATACTAACTAATGACCCATGGATAAGAGTTAGGATCAGATCCTAACGTGCCCTCCCCCTTCAAAAGAAACCTTTTCCTCAAGGATGGAGGTGCGGAAATTGTTGAAGTATGGTCATAAGTTCCGAGGTCACCTCCTTCGGTGTTGTTTCCTTCCACTTAATCAACATTTCCTTGATAGTTCGACCACACAACTGATATTCTAGGTTATTGAGGACTTCTTCTCGTTGGAGCCACATGGAACATTATTCATCTAATTCCAACATGATGGTTTGGACTCTACAATTTTGTCCCACCACTTCCATCAAACAGGAAACACAGAACTCAAGATTGATTTTGGAGGTAGCAGGAAGGGCCAATTTGTAATCCACAAAACCAATGTGCTTATTGATATGGTAGAGTCCATAAAACTTAGGTGTCAATTTATGATGTCCTTGAGCTTTGAGAGATTTTTTCTTGTAATATTGGAGCTTGAGAAACACATGATAACCTTCCTGAAAAACTTTTTCTAAAAGATTCTAGTATTCCTGTTGCTTCATGTGATTTTGGGCAATGTGGAGGTTATATTTAGATCAATTGGAGTGGTTGTACAACCTTGCAACATTGTATCAATAGATTGGAACTTGGATGTGCCATGAAGATAGGTAATGACTGTCAGTGGCCTTTGGCCATACACCACTTCATATGGGGTCATTTTAGTGGTCGTATTATAGGAAGTATTGTACCACCATTCTTCCAAAGGAAGCCACTGCACCCACTGGTGTTGTTTGTCTAAAGAAAAATAGGGCAAGTAGGTTTCCAAACATTTGTTGACTACTTTCCTTTGGTCGTCAAACTGTGGGTGATAAGTTGTTCTCATGTTTAGTTGAGTCCCTGCAATTTAAAAAACTCTTTCCAAAATGTGCCGATTAAAGTTCGGTCACGATCAGAGACAATAGAGTTTCGAATTCCATGTATATTGAAAATATGATCAAGGAATACGTGTGCTACGAGTGTCGGTACGAAAGGGTGAGGTAAAGGACACAAATTAGCATAGTTTGAGAGGTGATCAACCACAACCATGATGACATACATGTTCCCATATTTAGGAAGTCCCACTATAAAATCCATGGAGATTTATGTCCAGAGAGAATATGGAATAAGTAAGGGTGATTGAATGCTAGGAGACTTGAATGTTTCACCTTTATTACACTAGCACACCTCACATTATGTGAAAAATTGAAGTATATCCTTCTTCATGCCTTCCCAAAAAAAGGAACTATGAGCACGAGCATATGTCTTTTGGAATCCCCATATATTGTATCTTACATATATTGTATCTTTTTTGGGTCCAATCTTACCCCATCTCTACTGAAAATGTTCCCCAAGTATTCAACTTCGTTGGAACCAAATCAATATTTGGTATTTTTGAAAAAAAATTGGTTATCCTATAGCAAGTGAAAGACTTTGTCCACGTGAAGAAGATGGATATCCCAGGTGTGGCTATAAATGAGGATGTCATCAAATAAAACTAGGACAAACTTCTTAAGGTAAGTTTTTAATAGCCTATTCATGAGACTTTGGAAGGTGGATGGAGCATTGCAAAGGACAAAAGGAATGAGCAAGAATTAATAATGTCTCTCATGAGTTATGAAATAAGTCTTTGGAATATATGCCTCCTTCATCCGGATTTGGTGATAACCGAAGCGAAGGTATAATTTGGTGAATACACAGGAACCTTGGAGTTCATCCAGTAAATCATCAATGACATGAACCATAAATTTATCTTTGATGGTCATGTTATTCAGGTAACTTGTGCCAAGTACCTTCTTTCTTTAAAACCATCACAACTGGGGAAGAATATGGGCTAGTACTAGGGATAATTACCCCTGCCGCCAATAATTCTTATACCATATTTTCCATTTCATGTTTCTAATAAAATGGATATCTATAGGGATGTACATTAGGGGTTTGACTTCCTAGAAGGAGAGGGATGTTATGATCATGCTCACCCCTGGAAGGAGGTAAGGTTGTAGGAATCTCAAATGTCTTGGGGTATTATTCCAGGATGAGTTGTAGGCTAGGAGGAACTACCTGAGAGGCTTGTTCAGTGACCCAGATGGCATTAAATTGAGAAATCACACCATGGTGGCCTTTCTTCAAGAGTTTTTCCATCCTATGAGAGATGATGATTTTATGAGAGCTCAATTGGAGATCCCTGAGAGTATAGGGGTGAGATTATTGGGTGAAGCTCATATATAATTCTGGATAGTCCATTTTGATATGCCCTAGAGTGCGAAGTCATTACACGCCCAATACAATATCAAAACCACCCATGGAAACATAGAACATGTGGGTTATCAGATGATAATCACCCATTTGGAGTTTGGAATTCTCACATCGGCCCCCATACTTCATAGTACCATCATTCACAATGAGGATTTGAAATTTAGAAACATGGTGGACAAAGAAATGGATCCCATTAGTGAGCCTATGATGAATAAAATTATAGGTTCTACCATTAACAATCAACACCACAACCAGTCTATGTTTAATGTAGGCCTTGATCTTCAATGTCTGTGGGGCCGAAATACCTTAGAGTACATGAAGAAAGATGACCAGGTCCACGGATTGCATCGACGTGCCAACTCAATCTTTGACGGGATCCCCTGGCTAAGCCGCCTCTTGGTCTGAAACCTCATCTAATGGGATTTCATCATAGGAAGAGGAAGTTGAGGCATCAATCTCGAACAAATTTTTTTCTCTACATTTGTTCCCTGGTTCATACTTTTCATCACGATAGTAGCAAAGGCCTTTCTTGTGACATTTTGCCATTTCTGTGGGAGAGACGTTTTGGACCATCAAAGTTTGGGTCAGAGTAGGTGTAGTCATTGTGAGAGGACAGGTGGTAAATGGAGCCTTTAGGGATGGCTCCTGGAGAATGGTCTCAACTTCCCTGGATAATTGACATAGCTACAACTGGGTAGTAGTTATAAGTAAGAAGACTCAATTATCAAGTCAATGAATAGTCTATGTCAAATCATCAAATCATGGATAGGGAATCCTAAGAGATGATGAAAGAAAAAGATCAAGGATAGTAGTATAAATGGATTAATAAGGGTGCTACACGATAAGTATGCATAGACACAATATAGACACAATATGATGAATACGAAATTTTGGAAGGGTTATAATAATGAAATATTTGTGGAGTTAGTACAAAATATTCCATGATTTTCTTCTAAGGTCGAGTTTCTTGAGTATTAATGAAAACTTTATGTCAAATCATAGATCGAGAATCCCAACATATGATGAAGAAAAATATCAAGGAGATTGGTATCAATATATTAACAAGGATGATACAAGATCTGTATGCATAGAAACAACATGATGAATATGAAATTTTGGATTTTGATTTAAAGAAAATTTGGAAAGAATGTACACAATGTTGATTCCGAATAAAACTACTAGATATATTAAGCATTTGATGTTGCAAATTTGTATTAAAAAAAGATAAATTATTGCAAATCATGAAGTAGATGAAAATGAAAAGTTGGTTTGGAGGAAGCACATTCTTGGAAGGAAATCATAGATTGAGAAAGCTAAAGGGGAACATTTTCTAGATAAATATTTATTAAATAAGCAATATTTATTGAAATTTGAAGTTAAAACGAGGAAAGTCGTGACACAAATTTTTGAAGAAGACTATGAGAAATTTAATAGTAAATCAAAGTAGATTCATAAAGTTAGAGGAAAACATATAGATAAGTACCTAATAATATAAGCAATATTTAGCTCAATGTGAAGTTAAAATGAATGAAGCCATGTCACAAATGTTTGAGGAAGCTTATTAGAAATTTTATAGTATAATAGTGTGAAAATTGTATAGTTTTTGTAAGTGTATATCCTATCATTATTGAAAGGGAAAGTTTATAGAGGATCATTGATGAAAAATATAAAAACATGTATAGTGCATTCCAATTGGTTAGTTAGTGTAAGTTTATATCATATGATTATTGCAAGGGGAAGTTGATAGATGAGGGGAAGTTGATAGAGGAGTATTGATGAAAAATCTAAAAACATGGATAGTGAATTCCACTATTGAGGAAGAAAATGATGAAGGAAAGAACAAATAGATTAGTATAGAGCAACAAACTATGAAATAGTCGAAGTTCGAGCATATGGATTATGCCAATAAGGATCAGGATGAAGGATAAAAACACAAACTATCAAAATAAATATGTTTGAGAATGAAGGAACATCAATAGTATGTGAGACTAGTGTATGGAAGGAGAAAGGACAAATATTAATATAAGGAAAGGAAAGTCATAGATGAAAGATTAAAAGTTGGAGAGATAACTAAGAGCATACATACTAAATAGACATTAAGAATGGGAAGTTGATTATATACCCAAGTATATCCAATTAAATAAGAAGTAATAGCTAAATTACAAAAATAGGAAATAGATAATTAGATAAGAAGTAATAGCTAAATTACAAAAATAGAAAATTGGTAGTCAATTGGATAAAACCCAAGTAGAGAGATTTTCTAATTGTTATTAATATTATGTATTTGGACCATCAACAAATAACTATACCATTTTCCCATGTATACATTTTAGTTTTTTGAATGTGTAAAATTATTCTATTAATTAATAGAATACTTAACACCATATATTTCTATGTGCCTGTTTTTAGGCCATTAAAGAAATAAAGAACCGCCGACCCTAAATAAATATTTATTTTTCTAAAGTGTGAGGGTAAATGTTCAGGATGTCAAAGAAACGAAAGGAATCTTGCAAAATTATATGAATGCATTATTTGTGTTGCTCGATGTATTGATGTCTAACTTTATTAGTTCCTTCCTTTAGGTAGTAAACTATGGTAAATGGTTTTTCATTTTTTATTAAACCAAAAAATTTAATAAACTTAACCCACAGTTTTAAGCTCATGTTTCATTTAGCACTTTTTATTGACTCTTATCTACTTATCAAATAGGTATAGCAATTTTTTGAACTAATAGAAAATTTTTAGGGCTTATTTGGCCTCATATGAGGCTGACCAGTTTCAAACTTTTTGGAAAGTTTAGAAAATGTATATACGTTTTTGGAAAGATACATTAATACTAATTTGAAGTTAGAATTAGTCCCAAACATTTAGTAATGTTTGGGATAGCCGAGAGCAGAGCCCATAGTTCATAATTTATAATAGAAATCTTATGCTTCAAGGTGGCCGTGACTTCCTTAGGTTTCTGCCTGTCCTGAGCCGCTCTTCCCATAACCCTAGCACTACTTTGTTGTTTCCACGACCCTCTTTTTATATACAAAGAAATCTTATCCTTCAACGTGGCCGTAACTTCCTTAGGTTTCTGCCTGTCCTGAGCCGCTCTTCCCACAACCCTAGCACTACTTTGTTGTTTCCACGACCTTTTTTTTATATACGTGTTTGTAGCCTTTGTTGTTATTTCTTCCATTGCTCTCCATTTCGACTATCTATGAGGTCTACTTTGAACAAACAGTTCTCTCCATTTCGACTATCTATGAGTTGAGCAGGCACAACCAACCTCACAGCCAACTTTTATCGTTGTAGCTGCTTCCATCTCTGCATGGGTCACAATAGATGCTTCTGTCTCGGCATGAGTCGTTGTACTCTATCTCTTTTTCTCTGGCTTCCTCCGTTTACCGCTGTGGCTACTTTCGTCTATCCATGAGTTGATGCTTCCATCTTTGCATGAGTGTTGAGTCACTGTACTCAAGCACGCCTTCTTACAGTCTAACGTAGGAATGTTATAAGGCTGTAACAATCCTGCGGGATGACTCCAATAGTTCAGAGCTTGACTCCTGTAGTTCAAACCTTGGGATTGCCAATAGTTTATACCTTCCAATGTTTCGAGCAACACAATGAGGTGCTCTTGGGTGCACAGTTGCAGTTGGGTGCACAGTTGCAGGGTTTAGAGCTCACATCGAAGCGACCTTATTTTGGGACTCTTAACCTGACTGAGCAATCCTCGTCACCTCAACAATACTCATCAGCATGGCATATAATCTCTGTTCTCCAAGGTTCATTGACTCCACTTCTTTGGTCTGTTTGAACTTGCTCTTTTTTTTTATTTCTTTATTTCCCATGCATCCCCCAAGAAACCTTAAACCTGCACGGAAAAACATTCAAACCTATTCATTTACATTCTAGTTTTTCTACAGTTATATTCCTTTAATTAGAAATAAAATGAAGTAAATGTTGCTACTTGTGAATTCCTTGTGCTCATAATCCAGAAGAATCGCATATTCTTGTATGGCTTTACGAATCCCTTCATTTCCTATTTTTCGCAGTATAGCAGAGTGCTCTTAATTGAATTAAATCCCTTTATACTCTGCCATATGAATCATTTTGTTGGAAATCTTTTACTTTTTGTGAATAAATCTCTATCTATGGTCGAGCTAACCCACCGAATGAGAGTTCTGGAGAAAAGAATAGAAAAAAGTAGAAGTGGACTGGCTGTAAAGGTATTCGTTGCATCGATGTCAGGATCGTCACCCAAGCTTCACACCCGCCAAGGTCTCAGATTTTGTTCCTACCTATGAACATAGAAAGGTTGGATCTTTACTTGTAATTGAGTAAACTCCTATGACCTCTACAATTACAAGCAACAAAGGAGAGCAGAGTTCCTTATGGAGCGGTACCATACCTACCCAGACAACAATAGACCTAATTCACCATGGCAACCCTAGAGACCAATGACTTTAGAAATGGAGGTATGCAAGCAAGGCGCTTCCTCTACAACTGGCCCTGGAATTGAATAAAGTACTTCCAACTCTGCTGGTTACCTTATGGCTGGGTTATTTTTTTTAAAAGCCATCTTTTGTCAGTACGGTTGTGTAGATCAATCCAACTGCAAATTTCAGAGTGGTCATGGAAGCTAACCACGAACTGAGCCATAGTTGTTACCTCATCAACCTGCAATTTTTACTCTGGCAGCGGTAACAATGTTCCTGGTTAACAATTTTCCTGGTTGGTCTTGCCATGGACCCTCCCCTMTAGTTTTCTCTCAATCTTCCTCTTTGCTTCATCCATTGGGAAGGTCCAGTRCCAGAACAATAAGTTGTCTCTCAAATTATCCAAACACTGGTCTCTTTGCATGGACGTCCTCATCCATGTTGAGGACATGTAGCAGCTCTAATACTAAATGGATAGACAACAACTMTTTTTAAGATGCCACGTSTACAYCCAAAAGTCTATATCCACAGAYTTAAAGTTAATCRACTTGATTAATGATCTTTTTTTMTTATACTAAAAAATAATAATATGATACAATCTTCCCAACTGAATAGTTGTAGTTGTAATTGCATTTGAGTACACATCATCACGWTGRTGAATTGGTTGTGMAGCTCTCCASTGCTCAATTGTTCATCTCAGTGACTAATTGTTTGCAACGATAGGACGCATGGACTGCGATTGGTACCGAATTATGCCCTTTTTTTTTTCCACTACAGTAGTCTCTCAAGGGATTTGAGAGCTCAATCATGCATTTGAAACAGAAATCCCATTTTTAAACTTGCAATTTCAGCACAAAGGTGGCTAATTGCGAATCATATGGTAACTGTACGCATCTTTTAACAAATGGTTGTTAATTTTCTATACWTCTTGCCGGAAATTTAATCTGAAACATTGGAATTTGGAAAGRGCTCATGGATTAGGGTTAATCATGGAAAATTAGGGCTAATTTGAAAAAAAMTCTTAGTTCAAGCCRCTGTGTTATGGAAAATTTCAGGACTATTGTGTCAATGATTAGCAAATTGCAACTCCGTACTGCTGAATTKTGTTTCCATAA
The DNA here is from genome assembly GCA_000966675.3 of Picea glauca. Lineage (NCBI taxonomy): Eukaryota > Viridiplantae > Streptophyta > Pinopsida > Pinales > Pinaceae > Picea > Picea glauca. Next base: position 224,800 of record JZKD02S1673621.1, read on the forward strand.
CTGTCCTTGTCCAATTTTTCCACATTCCCTCTTTCCAATCATGCTTCTGGAATCTCTTTAATCTGGTTATTATTCGCTAGGAGGCTACGCTTCTCAACTACTCTGGTRGTTGGCAAYAATTACCTGAGGACTTTGGATGTATCATGCGATGGGTGGCTCAAATTTACTTCTCAAATAACCTGAGGACTTTGGATGTATCATGCGATGGGTGGCTCAAATTCACTTCTCAATGCTTAGTTTAGTTTTCCATCGGGCATTGTTGAAAATTGAGTGATGGCTTAAAAASTCACACGTCAAAGTTATAACTTACTTGAAGTGCAATTCAAGTCACACTATTAAATGTGTATGTATATGTCTCRARTTTTTTAAGACAGATGTTATTTTATAGAAATATATCTCTTTGGTGGACTTCACGTCAATGTTGAAAAAATTACACGCTTTTTTACAGCAACCGCTCAAAACATTSATATAGCTATTWTATTTCAACKTAGMATTGGRGTTAGGGTCCATATGTTGACAACGCCTGGTGAATGATGTTAGAACCACTTGCTAACCCTCTGTCCAAATTCACATTATCATTTCAACGTAGCATCGGGGTTAGGGTCCATATGTTGACAATGCCTGGTGAATGATGTTCGAACCACTTGCTAACCCTCTGTCCAAATTCACATTATCATGGATATCAAAACCCCAAATTTGTAACTACTAGAGAGTGCAATTTCTCGAACAAATACAACACAATATAACTAATGGTTGAGATTAAAATCAACACTATTGTTACTTTTGCTCACTACCACTGGTGTATCAATGCACTCCACATAGTTAGTGCAGCAATCGACAAGAAAGGAGTTGAAAAACAATGGAGATCCTGATTTTCATAGCCTTGATCATTGCTTTATTCTTCAATCATCCAGTGTTGCTTTTCGTGTAAGCTTGCTACTAAAGCATACAATAACTAGAATATAACACAGACCAAGACCAACGCATGTGATGCCAAAATCTTTAAACTGTCATTCTATGAAGGCAGGGGCTGGCTGCCTTGAAGCTCCTGTTGTTAAGATTACATTCAAGTTCCTGAATTCTCTAAAGGTACTCTTTAATGCACCGAATTCCATTAGGTTTCAATCAACTATCGTCAACACCTTAAATATTTGAAGGTAATCCTTAATGAACTATCATTTACTATTGAAAATATAGTGAGAAGATACTACACATATTATTCATCATTATTCATATCTAATATGTTAAACAGGTTATTTTTAAATAGCCATACAAATAATCCATTCATGTCCATTCACCATATACTTCTTAAAACCTTATAACATTGATATCTATATTTTTCTTTATACCTTTAGAGTTGTCGCAGAAGCCCTCAATGAAACAATCCTTTTATTTTTTTCATTTAAACTGAAATTAAGGGTTAGTTTGCCCCTTAGAAATCAATTATGTTGAATATATTAACTTAAAAACAACAAATATTTCAAAGAAAGAGAAAAAAACTTTATACAACTACAATGTAAACTCTACTTATTACTATACATTCTTTTTTCCTAAAGCAAGAAAGCCTTCTACACATTAAAATGATCCAAATTATTAGGGTTATCAACACCATAAGTGACACATTGTGATCAAAATTGAAACCTTCCCAACCTTTCTAAGGGGTTCAAATTCATTCTAAAAGAGAAATTCAAAAACCTTTGCTCTAAGAAAATGTGAAATTTTCAAATCATTTGTCATTTATAAAGGACAACAAAGTATTGTAAAATGTGAAAACAATCAGTACATTTTGAATAACCCATCAATGTCCTAACTCCCAGCCTAATGGTCATTGCACCTTGAACATTAGATGTTGATGGATGTGGATCATATTAAAGATTCATTGTTCAACACCCACTACATGTTTTTGGAATCTAATCACTAAAATCATCTCTACTCTTGTTGTCTTTCATGTATTCCTTAATATGATGTACTACCCCACAACACTAAATCCATCACAAAACTAACACCCACATAATCCTACCACCATGTATTCCTTAATACAATGTGCATCACTAAATCCACCACACAACTCATGTTGACATAGTCTAAGTGTCACTTAATGAAATCCTCTTTGAGAAGCTTGGAAACCTCGCATTTTTTAATCGCTACTTGAATCCATGTATTATGCACATTATTGATCCTTGCCGATATGAGAATTGACATTGTATTCATTGTACATATTTTATGTGTTTCAATTTTTTATCTTTTCCTCATCTCTTGGATTTGTAAGGCTTCAAAATAATTATGCAAATATGTTTTTACAGTTTTAAAGAGAAAATAATAGACATTGACCAAAACCAAGGAAACAAGGTCATATCTCTTTCTTTATGTCCATATATTTTATGTCTCTAAAAGTCTTAACTTGTGGGTTCATAGCTTTCTTTTTGCATTGGTAATGTTATGTGTCTATTTGTTATCAACCGTGACATGGTTATAGCATTTCTATCTAATAATTTGTTATTATTTGATCACATTTGATGTTGGCCTCTAGACAATTTAGTATCTATTTCCTTTGATCCACATTATCGCAATAGATACTGAATGGTAACAAGAAAAAAAATAATTATTGAATGTAAATATCGCGAGGATCCATCAATCTTTTGCAACTCTGCTCAAGATCAAAGTAAAGATAATGCATATTTCTTCTTTGTTTCACACAAAAGTGTGTTTTACATTTTATTTGGGAAAAAATCTCTCTTAATCTAGTAAAATATTGTAACTTATATGTTCTTTGTTAAGTTTATATGTGAACCTACAAAAAAGAGTCCTTGTCAACATCATAAAACTATAAATGTCTCGCAACATTTTTGTAAAAATGTTCAAATTTCTAAGGATTTTATATAGTTTGTATAAATTTTTGGTGATTCTTTGGTTAAAATAATTTTATCCTAAAGAATTTGGGCGAATCATTTTTAGGATAGCGAATACTCTTTTGGGAAAAAGCTTGGAAAATTAGTCCATGAGCAAAATTTAGCCCCTAAAATCATTGCATAAAACCTAAAATTGAAATTACAATAGTAAAAATTTTGATTTTGTATTCATTGAATTTTCTACATCATCAAATCCTCACTTCTTTGTTCTCAAATTGGTCATTCCAACAACATGGATATTATTATGATGACACTTCATGTGTCAAATATTTTGATAACAACCCATAGGTATCTTTCCTCATGCCTCACACCCAATATCTCAAAAAATTTAATTCTTGAGTGTTATTAAGTAAGCTATGGAGAGTGTAACAGAATTGTTCTTATCATCAAATATGTGTTAGGGATTTTACTACAAAATCCATTTGGGCATGAATTTTTGCATGGTTTGAGAGGGAAATTAAACAAATCAATGTTGACTATATGAAGAACATACTTGGTTGTATTGATAAATAATTCCCTTTAACTTTGTGATCTTTGGGAATTTCAAGGATGCTCGATTCCATGGTTGATCATGAGAGTGATATGTTTTAGATATAAACCTAAGATGTAGTCATAACTCCTCTAGTATTATATAGAAACATGGAATAAATCATCTCTTAAATAAATGTCAAAAAAAAATGATTAATTTTCACTTTCTGTACAAAGTTTTATATTATTCTTTTTAATACTGAAAATTGTATAAAAAAAACATTATTTGTATGAGAAAACAATAATAACTCAATTTCTATAAAATTTATTATTTTTCATATACATACATATATCTCGTTACTTAATTTATGTGAAATTTATTATTTTTCATATATATATATTTGATTAAAAACTTACATTTAAAATCAAAAAATTTGTATTATTAATTTCTTTAAAATTTAGTTAAAATTGTCATAATATTTATGGTATATATCTCATTAAAAATTTACATTTAAAATAAAAAATATTATTATTATTAATTTCTTTAAAATTAAGATTTATTTATTTCGTACTTGATTTCTTAGTTTTTAATATTCTAAAAAGTTCTAATGAACTATATTTTACACAACGGCTTGTGTATATGTTATATTGATTCATAAAAATAGTTGATTTTATGGTAATATGTGAAAACAATGGTTGGTTTTATGGTAATATGTGGAAAAAAAATATTGATTCATAAAAATGGTTGGTTTTATGGTAATATGTGAAAAAAAAAAATATTGATTCATAAAAATGGTTGGTTTTATGTTTATATGTGAAAAAAAAATATTTGCAAAATAATATTTTTCTTTCTCTCATATTATTTATATAAAAAAAATGAAAAATAATAATAATAAATTATATTATAATTGGTTATCTCAAAATTGATTAATTATTATTATAGCATGTACCATGTCAAAATAAAAAATATTTACAAATTAATATTGCTTGTTTTTTTCATATTGTTTATATAAAAAAAAATGAAAATTAGTAATAAAAATTATATCACAATTGGTTATCTCAAAATTAGATAACTATTATCATAGCATGTACCATGTCAAAATAAAAAATATTTACAAATTAATATTGCTTGTTTTTTTTCATATTGTTTATATAAAAAAAAATGAAAATTAGTAATAAAAATTATATCACAATTGGTTATCTCAAAATTAGATAACTATTATCATAAAAAAATTTCTATTATATTTAATTAACTATAATTTTAATAAAATGCATGTTTTATATTGTATATATTA
>JZKD02S1673621.1:255127-282572 GCA_000966675.3 Picea glauca
TGAAACTCTCCAAGAATATAGATCAGGCGATGGTAAGAATAACCCAGGTGCCTGAATCTCCAAGATCCCTCTCAATCTCTGTAGATTTGAATTTCCCACTGAATGGGGTGCCGCACTAGATGACTGAAACCCTAGCTGGTTCGGCCCTGATGAAGGAGGCCTCCAAATGCTCTAAAACTCTCCAAGAATATATATCGGGCTATGAGAATCCCGTGGGAGAAGTTTTGGACTCAGATCTCATGCAGATCTCCCTAGATCTGAGTTTTACTGAATTACAGGACGTCCCCTATGGCTCCAAGACGTCCCAATCTGCAAACAAATGTAGAATGATGATAAAACTCCAGAAAATCCCTCAAATTGATGGTCCTACCCCTTCTAAAGCACTAGATGGAGATGGGCTGAGACTAGAATGGTGTGGAGGAGTCTTTCATCCCCGAGACCAAGCTGCAGAACAAGGTGAGTGGATATTTCACCATTGAGTTGCTCACAACGGTTTGTACAACAAACTCCCAAACTGAATGCTCAAGAGCAATAGCAAATTCTAATCCAAAACAGGAATGAGTAATAGGTGCACCTGAGCCTCTTACTTATACTTTTCCTTCTAATTCTCTGTTGAGTTAGGTTAACTCCCAGGGTTAATCTTCTATTCTTCTGTTAAGTTATCTTTTACCCCTTTATCCTTTTCCTTTCTTAATTCAACTTAAAAATATAACTTTTAACTTCTTGAATTTCACCCCTTCAGTGTGAGACTATGACCTAGTGGGGGTTCTCACGCCACTGAGTCTCCTCATCACCTCTCTAAGAGGTGGGGGACATTACACATTGCGACGTTGGAAAATGTTCATAACATTGCAATGTTGAGAAATGTACGTAACATTGTGATGTTGGGAAATGGTGATGATAGTGAGAAATTAGTAAATGTTTGTGACATTGAAACATTGGGAAATGTTTGTCACAATGCAACAATGTTGAATGCTCATCACATTGTGATGTTGGGATATGTTCGCTAGAATGGGACATTGGTAAATGTTTGTGACATTGCGATGTTAGGAAATGTTCATCACATTGCAACGTAGAGAAATGTTCATCACATTGTGACGTTGAGAAATGTTCGTTACATTACAATGTTAGAAAATGTTCCTCACAATGCAACGTCGAGAAATTTTCACCACAATGCAAATTGCAATGTTGGGAATGATACTAGAGAACGTGATTTCATGAAACACTCGACACATTGTAAATTCATCTTTTACTTTTGTGATGTTGGGAAATGGTAGTCAAAATGAAATGTTAGGAAAGGTTTGTCACATTGTGACGTTGAAAAATGTTTGTCACCTTACGACATCGAGAATATTTCATCAAAAATAAACATTAGTAATAAATCATTTCAATGCTATCTCAGGAAACACTCGACAAATTGTAGAACAATATTTTACATTTTTGATGTTGGGAAATGGTCGTCACAATGCAATGTGGTGAAATGTTTGTCACATTCGATGTCTCGAAATGTTCGCCACACTATGACGTTGAGAAATGTTCATCACATTGTGACATTGGGAAGCAATCATGACAATGCAAAATTAGGAAACGTTCATGACATTGGGACATTGGGAAAGGCTTGACACAATGGTACATTGGGAAATGTTCATCACATTGCGATGTTGGAATATGTTCGTTAGAATGCGATGTTAGGAAATGTTCATCGAATTATGATTTAGGGAAATGTTTGTCACATTTCAATGTTGAGAAATGTTTGTAACATTGTGATGTTGGGAAATGGTGATGACAGTGAGAAATTAGTAAATGTTCGTGACATTACAACATTGGGAAATGTTTGTCACAATGCAACAATGTTGAATGCTCATCACATTGCGATGTTGGGATATCTTCACTAAAATGGGACATTGGGAAATGTTTGTGACATTGCAATGTTGGGAAATGTTCATCACATTGTGATGTTGGTAAATGTTGGTCACATTGCGATGTAGAGAAATGTTTGTCACATTGTGACGTTGAGAAATGTTTGTTACATTGCAATGTCAGTAAAATTTCATCACAATGCAAATTGCAATGTTGGGAATTATTCCTAAGAACGTGATTTCATGAAACACTCGACAAATTGTAAAATCATCTTTTACTTTTGTGATGTTGGGGAATAGCAGTCACAATGAAATGTTGGGAAATATTGTAACATTGCGAAGTTGAAAAATGTTCATCACCTTGTGACGTCAAGAATATTTCAACAAAAAGCAAAGTTCGTAATAAATCATTGCAATGCGATCTCAGGAAACACTCGACAAATTGTAGAATCACATTTTAACTTTCTGATGTTGGGAAATGGTCGTCACAATGCAATGTGGGGAAATGTTTGTCACATTCGACATTGGGAAATGTTCGCCACACTGTGACGTTGAAAAATGTCCATCACATTGTGACGTTGGGAAGCAGCCATGACAATGCGACATTAGGAAATGTTTGTGACATTGGGACATTGGGAAGGTCTTGTCACAATGCAACATTTGGAAATGTTCATCACATTGCGATGTTGGAATATGTTCATCACAATGTGATGGTGGGAAATGTTCGTCGCATTGCGACATCGGGAAATGTTTGTCACATTGTGACATTAAGGAATGCTCATCACATTGCAAGGTTGAGAAATTTTTTCACATTTGCAATGCTGAGAAATGTTCATGACATTGCGACATGGGGAAATTTTCATCAAAATGCAATGTTGTGAATTATTCATCACGATACCATGTCAAGAAAATGGCATCGTAAATGGATTAATAATACAACTTAATAATACAACTTTTATAATACAACTTAATAATTAATAATGGATTAATGTCAATCACTACTTTCAAATATCAACTATTCTCACACAATACATCAAGAATATTTCAACAAAAAGCAATTTTCGTAATAAATCATTGCAATGCGATCTCAGGAAACACTCGACAAATTGTAGAATCACATTTTAACTTTTTGATGTTGGGAAATGGTCGTCACAATGCAATGTGGGGAAATGTTTGTCACATTCGACGTTGGGAAATGTTCGCCACACTGTGACGTTGAAAAATGTTCATCACATTGTGACATTGGGAAGCAACCATGACAATGCAACATTAGGAAATGTATCAAATATTCTCTCAGATATTACTAATTTATCAAATATTCTCTCCGAATTTAAGTGAACAAATATATTTTAGGTTGAGTTATACATGCACAATGAATGATTCACATTAATAAGATTACAATTATTAATATGTTTTAATTATTAAAAAGTTTTTTATCAATCAAAATGTATATTTTAGATTGAAGTCAATTAATTATATACTATGTAATTTTTATAGCTTCATGTTATATATATATATATATAGAAATTGGTTTTGGTTTATTGTTATTATTATTATAAATAATTGACATAGTTAGTTAAAATATTTTATTGAGACATGTCAATATATAAATATGTTACATATGATTGCTTAATTTTTAATATAACTTTTAGTATATTATATTTATAATTGTATATGTAAATTACCACTACCACATAATTATAATTGATAAATACTCATAAACAATTTAGATTTGATGTATATTTTGCATTTAGATTTATATATTTTGCATTAAAAAAAATGATTTAAATTGAACTATTTAGTTTGACATCTATAAAATTTGTTAACAAATTTATTTATACATGATACAAACCCTAACCCTAATATAACTCTAAATTTATTTATACATGATACGAAACCTAACCCTAATATAACTCTAAATTTATTTATACATGATACGAAACCTAACCCTAATATAACTCTAAGGTATTCACCTGTAACTAATATTACTGCTCTAAAATGGTTCGTGCTACTGGTTCTATGATACGATTGAGTTAAAAAAAATCATTATAATTTAATATTTAAGTAATCTTGAAAAGATTTTGATAGATTTCTTCGGAAAGCCAAAAGGCACTTCTCATTTCTATGGGACTCAATTTATAGAAACATAATTAAATCAATTACTCAACCATCACAGTCGCAGAAAAACAAGCGGCACGGAATCACATGTACAGGTTACACAAAAGCATTGGAAGCCTTTCAAAAATTCTTGTGGACGTGACCAGAGGCAATGTTTCTTCATAGAAGCCATAGACCATTTTTCATTGGTGCCTTTTTTCAACTTGTCCAATAGTGCTAGTGAAAAAATCTTGGTGCGCCCATTCTCTAATTACGTAGAGCCTTCATGTGAATACCCCATTCTCTAATTTCTCGAGTTTGATTTTTTCAAATATTCTTCCTTGCCGATTGTTTCATGTTCTTCCATATCTTAGACAGATTCATGCACAACACCGATGTCTACATGCTCAAGTTAAATTAAATCAAGTTTTGACACTTTAATTGCATGGTTGTTGTCGTCTAATTACGTCGAGCTCGAGCTTTCATGTAGATTTTTTTTTCTAAAGGTTTTGGGTTGTATTTTACGGCTTATAGGTAGACTCGTTTAAAAAAAAGAAAAAGTAAGGTAATTGTACAATATCAGTATTGTAAGAAAATTCTAATGCAAGGGTTGTATTTTAGGGCTTATAGGTACACTGGTTTAAAAAAAAAAGAAAGTAAACTAATTGTACAATATCAATATTGTAAAAAAATTTCAATACAAATACAGATATGGCTGAATCTTGCTCCAATGGTTATATGTGAATAATTTGAATACTTTTATTGAGTTCTGTTAAAATGGTGAATGAATTCCTTTCTGGTAAAAGTGAACCATTTGTGCTTTCTGAAACAAATATGTATTTGGTGATCTATGGAAACAATGAAAACAAATGGATATTTATGGAAATGAAATCACAACTTAGTGGCTCTAACCATCAAAAATCCCTAACCATTAATAGATGTAATCTTGTAGTGGCTTTTGCCGCTGGAATGTTCTCAAGGAAATTTGATAATTAAATAAACCAGTAATACAAGGAAGCACGATCCTCTTAACTTAAAAATATATAAAATACACTAAACTACAATTAAAGTAAAAACTAAAATTTGATCAAACTCAAACTAAACAAAAAAAAAACTAGTATGCAAAGTAAAACGATGGAAAAGAAATAAAAACAAAACGTCCCATGTAGCTTCACAGATTCATCATTCATTACGAGCCAACTATTTTCCTTTTTCTCTGGTCTGCGATTTTTCAGTCAACAATCAGATTGCACGGGTATTCGTCTAGATTATGCTTTTATTTGCATGCTTATTGTCATCATTAAAACCCTGATCCATTGATTCAAACATCACATTTTTAAACTAGTTGCTCTTGGAACCTTACCAAGACTGTGTATCTGGATGCTGGTATCTGGTTGAATAGAAACTGTGTCCACCTCTCCGTAATCGTTCAAGGCTATGCCCCTCCTGGACACACCATAGTTATTTTTCTCTCCGTAATCGTTCAAGACTGCACCCCTCCTGGACAGGCACAAGACTTCTTTTGCATATTATAGGTGAAGAGATCAGGAGCCACGTTTAGCGCGAGCAAGACCTTCATGTAAATGGTTGTTCCCGTGCAAGGGCATGATCGAACGCTAGTGTAGTTACTAATCCATCTGTAAATCGCAGAAAATGAAACACTTTTGCAGAAAATGAAACATTCATGTTTTGGCGATTCAATATTCAATATGAAACACGTGGATAACTGAGGAAATTCAAAGGTAAATCATTTACTAATCATTTCCATTTGTAAATCGCAGAAAATAAAACACTAATGCAGAAAATGAAACATTCATGTATTGGCGATTCAATATGAAACACTTGGACAATTAAGGAAATTCAAAGGTAAATCATTAACGTGGCAATCACATGGTGCTATAGTAATTTTTTAATATGATTAGTTAAATGTTAAAAAGTAAATAGGGTAACAAAAGCATTCCAAAATACAAGGAAGTTATGAAGAGTAAATCACATTCATTAATTTGGTAGTACGACTAAGAATATGCCAACATCTTCAATTATTAACCATCAGATTAGAATTTTAGATTAAAAAGTGATTAATTATACCCATTACCAATAAATATACAACTTTAAACTTAATAAAATAAAACAATAGATAATTATTTTTCAATTAATTACGCCAAAAGGCATATACCTATTGACAATGGGCATAATTAATCACCTTTTAATCATAAATTTCAATCTTAGGGTTGGCAATTGAAGATGCTGGCATATTCTTCGTAGTCCTCTCTAATCAATGGATGAGATTTTGATAAATTAACTTCCGCTCATTTATAAAGGCTTACCTTTATGTGATTACTTTTTCACATTTATTAAATAAGATTAAAAAATTACTTACTCATCACCAAATTGCCACGTTCATTGATTAAGAAATAATAACACTGCGTATGACCCGATTAAGAAGCTGGAGAGCGTAAAGCCCAGTGGATGTGAAATACTACCGTCTCGTATTGTATCTATCTAGGATTGCAACTTTTGACATTCCGTTCGGTTAAGCAAGCCATCATTCATTCAATAAACAAGCCAGCCGAAAGCCTTTTGACATTCACCAGCCGTAAGTACTCACGGCTGTGCTAGTTAAAAAAATCTTAAATTCAAAAACTCTAAGACAAAACTTTGCATAAAATGGAAATAATGGAAAGTCAACGATCAACTAATAGAGTTCGAGATCAAACTGTAACTCATAGCTATAGTCCCTGCATTTTCCATGACTAATAAGTATAAGAGAGAATGTAAGTGTATCGCCCATTGTAAGGAGATGCGTAGTGTGGTTGTCATTGTGGGATGATAAGCATGTCAATTACAATATTTACCAATTAAAAATATAAGTACCAAACATTCATTAATAAACACATACACGACAGTAGATTCACTGGAATCATTTCAGTAGCATAGAAATTGGACTAGCTCTATAATGTTTTGAGGTGTGTGCATACTTTATATATTTTAAATGGATCTATACTCATATGTATGTTGTCAAAGTACTTAGATCTTAATAATTTCTTACTATATGTGTGACATTCTTAAATATTAAACATTTTTAATGTTGGTGCTTTACAAATAATTTTTTATGGAAATTTGTATTCGAAATTATTAAGGCATGTAATTATTATTTTTGTGATTGGTGAGATTTGTCAACTTTTCTCTTGTGACAAATCCATGTATGAGATATATATTTTAATAAATTAAATGTTGGAAATAGATAGAACAATCAGGTTAAAAGTAGCTTACTATGATTCCATGAGTGGTGAACATGTTTAAGTTAACTCAGAGTTGATGTTTACAAGTGTCAAAAGTTGAGTTGGCAATGAGAAAGGAGATATATACAACATATGAGGGATGTAGGATGGTGCTTAGTATGTTGTGAGAATGAATATTTGATGTGTGAGCACAAGTGGTGTTATGAAATGATTTTTAAACTGTACAAAATGACTACAAAATGACAATGAATGAGTGAAGCTGAATTTTCCCTTATGGAGTCATGGTCATGCTAGGGAATGATCAAGACAGGTAATCTTGGTTAGGCAATGATTTATAACTGTACAGAATTACAATGGGTGAGTGGAGCTCAATTTCCCTTATGAAGTCATGGTCATGCTAGGGGATGATCACGACAAGTAATCTTGATTGTTTTACATATACGGTTGGATGGAAAGTGGTTGTTCCATTTGTTTCCACCATAACTATTACAAATATGTATCTACTATTTACTCATGTTGATGTATTGAATTTCTTATAGCTACATGCTCAGATTTATATAGATGAATCTTATCACACAAGATTTAGATACATGTGAGAGTAATTTCTGATAAATAAAGACTCTTTCAAATTATTGTCAACATAAAAGTAGATGAGAAACATAAGTTAATACAAGTCAATTTTCCAATGTTCTCTTTGAATAAGAGAACCTGGGCAAAGGATCCTCAAATGGAACTCGAGTTCTTTTTATGAAGAATAAATATTCTTTCGAAAACTTGACAGCATAATTTCAACAAGGAAGATTATTAGTTAGATATATAGTTATACTGTTTCCTTCAGAAAAATCCTCGAAAGAAGTAAAATGAGAAAAGAAAAATAACGAGATCAACAAGGAAATTTATCTCTAGTGTAGATGTAGGATGGACTTATGAAGGGAAGAATTATGCTTCCACGAGTCCACAAGTCTTCTGCGTGTCGGAAGGGATGATAAGGGATAAGTATGGAAAACTCCTAGAACAGACATACACGAGTCCGCAAATCTATGTATGGGAAACTCTTCTTCGGACGGATTTATAAAAAGGATAAAGGGCACCAAATAGAAATATCAATATGGAATTAAATTACCATCTTTTTTGTCCACTCTTTTCAGCCCAAGTAACTGATGCTCAAATATTGTGTGATCTGCATGATCAGTGAATATACATACCACTGAAATCTTTTTTTGTTGTTGCTACAGGATCGTCTCATTAGTGTTGGCCATAATACACAGTCTTGCACACAGACACAACGATGATAAAATTATAATTAGCTATGAAATTCTAATTGTCCATGCACAGACGGTGAGGGGACAGCATACAATAGTGCCTTACTTTTGTCTTGTGGGATCGTTCGAGTTTCCCCACACTTCTGGAAAGTTAATGCTATCCATATAGGAGTTAGCAAACAGTTTTTTGGAGTAAGGTTCCCAAGCCCTCCTCTCATGCATTAATCCCTTCCCTGTCGACTTGCATTGCAGAAAGAAAAAGCCCGAGTCTTCAAAAGGGGATGATCTCTTATTAGTTGAAATGTGTCATTGTTTATGGGGATGACATGGCTTAAAAAATTATTTAAAAAGATCATAGAGTGTTATTTCCAGAAAACACCAGAGAAACCAGAAATGTAGCGCTAGGAACTTACAGAACCTTTCATCGCATCAATGGAGAACTAACAATAAACTCGAAGAAAAGCAGAGGCGTTCTTTCAACAAGAACAAAATAAAATAATAATGGTGACTGACCAATAAACATTTACCGTCTAAGCTACCGTTTCTTGGGATAAATCTAAAATCAGGCTCTTCTGGTAATGGAGGATTTGTCCTTACCTGTAATTTTTACATAATTTTTGTCCGAGCGTAGAGATGTAACAAGATCGTCTCCAACATTTCCTGTGATAGAGCAACGAGATAGAATCTCTCTATCGTCTAGAGGAATGATTCCTGGAAAACAAATTTACAAAATGAAATGGGAAATGTTACAGAACTGTCTTGTTAAGATATGACAGGCCTCGAGCACCTCAACCACTGTATGAAGTCCTCATTAACGCTAAGCCATGTGACGCTCTCAAGATAGAGAAAGGGTATTGGTTAGTGGAGTGGAGGGAGCACTGGCAGTTATGAATGTTTAGACCCTTTTTGTTTTGTAACTTAAAGAAAAACAACTTTTCTCTTTGGTTAACCAAATTCTCATTGAATTACACTACTGAGTTAATAAAGAGATCCGGGTAAGTGGCATAAAAATATTAACTTACCTTTTTTAAAAATATATTTTGATATTTTTTTTTTTTTTGGGATACTATCAAGGTAAGAATTGATGAAGAATCCATGCATATTTTCAACCTAACAAAATTATTTTGTATGGAATTTTGGGTCGAGTTGTGCCTATGAACCAAATTAGCATGGGTTAACCGGACTCAACAATTGAATCGAGCATATTGGTTCACGCCTTCGAAGCTATCCGGCAGTAAAACATTGTTTTGTATAGAGCTGATACAAGTTCCCTCTAGGACCAGGAAACACAATATTTGAATTTTCGGAAAACCCAAAACGGTTCTCTATCTTAATTATAATTACACTGTAAAAAAATAGGACAAGCATACCTTTTGATGATATTGTTCCACGAATGTGATGATTTGAAAGCCCAAACATATGCTTCTTTCCATTTATCTACATTTTCGAAGAGAATTTAACCGAATCACTTTCTTATCTTGCTATGAAATTTAATGTCGTCCAATAAAATCTTACATGGGGCCCAAAAGATTTGCGCAGAAATTGAATTTTAATCTCATCGAATTCCCTAGTGAAAAATCAGAATTAAGTCAAGATCGAGAACTCTTGTTGTGGAATGGTTCAACCAACCTTGGGTCTGAGATGGAGAGACAATATTACAGATGGAAAAGACCATATTTGAAATGCTTGAAATGGTAACAACAAACGTCCTCTTTATCATAACACAGAAATGAAAACGACAAACAGATGGGAGAGTCACTGGAAACAGAAACCCGTGTTAATGTAATGGAGATGTCTATGCTAAAAGAATTCATAAGTTTGAGTTACAACACTGAATGATAAGTTTGAAATAAGACAATTACTACAATTATATTATAGGATTTTTCAAAAACAAATATTACAGCATTGCACTTCACAGCCAATATATGGCAACACAACTTTTCCATTGACTCATTTATTCATATAAAAAAAACTTAAAATATATATTTAAAAAAATATAATTTCAGGAAAAAATAATTATATGCAGAAAATGTTAATTAGTACAAAAATGTTTTATAAAATAAAGACCTCTGTCATTAAAATTAGAAACCCCAAAACTTTTCTATTAAGATTAAAAGTGAAAAATCTGGAACCAGTATGTCCAACCTAATATGTAGGCTAATAAAATATATACAAAAACACCAAAACAATGTTTTAAAAAATCCTAAAATCTCTTCCATTAACAATTAAGACTGATTTAATTATTACCAACCAGAGGATCCATTTCACAATCTACCTATAACAAGTGCCATTCCTAACACGTCATTTATTTTCCTAATGATCCGGATTTTATGAGAATAACGAAATAAATACAAATTATTAAAATATGTTTAACACATAATAACAAAGGTACAATAAAACAAGTTTATATTCAATAAGGAAATAAGCTGAAACTGTAAAATGCAGTGGAAAACAAACTTGCTAGAATGGTGGTGGCTTATCTATGAGAAGAGATGTGACGGTTGTGCTCATTCGCAAGAAGATCATGACAATGAGGCTCTGAAGGCCTTTCTTCAATAAACATGAATGTCAAAACCCTAGACATCCAAAAACCTAATCCTAGGAGATGAAGTGCCAAAAGTCATGTGGGCCTTGTTTGGGTAACCTAGTACATGGACTTGCCACGGTCGTAACTTTTGAATATGATCTATGTTTTAGGCGTACGATAGACCGTTGGAAAGGTCTATTCCATAAGTAAACATGTTTCCATCATACTCAAACTTTGTCTACAATTTGACTATGACGAGCCCTAAAAATATTGTTTAGGGCATAAAAACGGCCTCGGAAGTGAGGGACATAAAAACTAGGAAACAATTGCCAAAATGAACTAGTTGGAATAGGTGGGAGGCCACCTAAATACATAATGATCAATCCTCCCCCCTTAGGAAGAAATGGTGTCCATTGCGTTCAGTTCCCCCATCAGATAAAGAAATTTCTGCTGAATTTGGCCACGGGTGAACCACTTGCCATGATACAGAAGTTGCCCTGCTTTGACAACTTGATAAACATGGATCTTTTTCTTTCGAGTTCCCTTGACCTGTGTGTCCACAATATGATCACTATATACATGTTGTATGTTGTCAGGGTTGAGCTCTTTTGGTGTCAACTACTCTGCGATCTATGATGTGTTCAATAATAGTGGAAAATATGGTTGAAGGAGAGCCATGTTGAATATTGGGTGCAGACGAAGGAAATGAGGAATGTTGAGCTCAAAAGCATTGTCACCGATAGACTTGTTGATAGTGTACGACCCATAATGGAGTGGGATAGACTTCTGATGGAGTGGGAGATATTTCTGATGGGGCCCTGTAAGGAATTTTTTCTGCAAGTGCAACGAAACTTTGTAGCCCACCTGAAACTTCTGTGGCACTCGATGTTTATCATGTCGTTGCTTGTACTTGGCATTAAACTTCTATAAAATATCATGAACCTATTGGAAGATGTGTTGGATCTGCTAAATGAACGGGGTGGCTTTGTTAGCATTAGGCGGTGAAGGGGACAAATCGGATGAGTTGCTCGTGAGAGGTAGTGGAACATCCATGGGGCCCAATAGCTGGAATCCCAACCTCACCTGAAAGGGGCTATGGCTAGTGGAGCTATGCAGGGCTTATTTATGGCTATGTTGGACAAAGGGAACACTCTGATTCCATTTTCGTGGGTGCTTGGAATTGTACATGTGTAGGATATGTATGATCATCTGATTGACGAACTCAGTTTGGCCATCTATCTAGGGGTGGAAGGTAGTGGATTTGGTGAGCTTGGTGTCCAATAGTGACCAAAGGCTCGACCATAATGTGCTGAGGAACTGACTATCCTAATATGAGACAATGTTTTGTGGAATCCAAAAATGTATCAATACTCATTCAAAGAAGAGCTTAGCAATGGCCTCTCCTGTGATTCTCTTCTTGCAGGCAGTCAGAATCACCATCTTGGAAAATCGATCAACAACCACAAAATCATAGTCATTTCCCCTCTTGGTGGACAGAAGGCCCAACATGTAGTCTATTGATATGGATTCCCACATCTTGTCAGTAGTAGGAAGAGGGGTGTACAGGCCTTGTTTCTTAGTGGTCAGTTTGGCAATAGAGTAGGTGGCCAAGACCTGATATACTAACCGACATCCTGTCGAAGTTTCATCTAGTAGAAATGTTTCTGCAACACGACCACTATCTTTTCAATGCCAAAGTGTCATGCCACCCGACTATAGTGAGCTTCTCAAATCAGCTTTGTGCGTTCGCTTGATGGTTCAATGCAGAGATGGCCCATATGTCACAACATCCCATTCTGAATATGGAAATTAGCGACCACTGAGTTTGTGCCCAACATTTGGTAAGTGGTGGAGAATTCAGTGTCTGTCTCATAGAGGTGGGGCCATCAGGAGGTCTCATGGCCATAAGAGTCTAGCACTGTGGTGAGTGTCGTGACTGGAGGTCGACTGATGCAATCAACAAGTCAGTTGTTACTTCCTATTTTATACTTGATCTTAAGGTGGAACTACTACAATTATGTGGACCACTTCTGATGGCGGTTATTATGCAATTTTTCTTAGGTATTCTTAAACTGTAGTAGCTTATGATAAGTGTGGATGACTGTCTCCTTCCCAAGAATGTAATGTCTCCAATGACGACAAGCTTGTATAATGGAGTACATTTATTTTTTATAAGTAGGGTACTTATGAAAAATATATTATAATGTCTCACTATGATATGCCACAGGGTGTTTGTGTTGAGTGAGAACGATACCCAAAACATAGTTTGAAGCATCTGTCTCAATATCAAAGGGATGTTGCAGGTACATTAATGAAAGTACTAGGGATGAGCACAAGTGTTTCTTCAAATCATCGAAGGATTTTTGTTGGGACAAGCCTCACACAATTTTTTCCTTACCACCACCCCTGGTTACTTGGATGACGGCCCATGCGATATGAGAGAATCCCAATACGAACCTACAATAGAAATTGGCAAGGCCCAAGAATCTTTGAAGCTCAGTTAGTGTGGTTAGGGCTCGCTAGTCACATATGACCTAGATCTTGGCTGGATCCACATGAACACCATGTTGATCAATGATGTAGCTTAAGTAATGGACCCTGTACATGCCAAGGGAGCATTTTTCCAAGTTTGCATATAGTTGGTGCTATCACAAGGTGTGCAGAACTTGTTGAATATGCTGCAAGTGTTCTGACCAAGTCTTGTTGTAGATGAGGATGTCATCCAGATACACCACTACAAAAGTATTTGTGAAAGGTCGTAGGACATTATACATCATTCTCATGAAAGTTGTTCGGGCATTTTTCAATCCAAAGGGCATGGCCAACAATTCAAAAAGACCTTCTTTTGACTTGAAGGCGATCTTCCATACATATGTCTTTTCTATTGAGATCTTGTGGTAGCCAGACTTCAGATCAATCTTACTGAATTATTTGTCCCCAGTGAGTTGATTAAGGAGGTTGTCGATTCGGGGAATTGGGTACCGATTCCAAACTGGGATTTTATTCAGGGCTTGATAATCATTGCAGAGTCGTTAGGTCTCGTCTTTCTTTTGCACAAACATGATTGGGCTCCCACAAGGAAATGATCTCAGACGAATGTGCCCCATTGTGGAGAAGTTCTTGGATCTTCCTCTTGATCTCCTTGTTTTCTAACAGAGAGTGGTGGTATACTTGGCCATTGGGTAGTAGTGCGTCATGGATCATATTGATGAGATGCTTGACCTAGTTGTGCAAAGGTACCCTGGTAGGTGAGGACAAAATATATGAGTATTCTTTCACAACCTTGTACACTTCATTCTATTGTGTTCATAGATCGACCGTGGAGGCTCTGGATGTGGTTGCGATCTTTTGCTCACTCTAAGAGAGAATCACAAAGAAGATAAATTTCTCATTCAGACAGATGACCTTCTTGCATTGCTTGGCAGAGATCAAGGAAATGACGCTGGGTGGTACTGCCTTGGGTATCCTACATAATTTTTTGTTCAAAGTAATAATAACACTACTCCGCATTAATTATTATTCTTCCCCATTTTGGTTCTGACTCAAATTCATAACTTGCATTTGATTCATAGGCTTTCACTTCGGCCACCAGCAACTTCTTTGAGTGACAATCAACATTGTTATTCCAAGGGATCTTATGAAGGTCGAACCACTTCCCGGTATCTTTATTTGTCTTTCCGGTGTCCTTCTTTGCATGTAGAATGGACTGGTTGTCCTGATACTATCCATATTTTCTCTATCCTTTGTTTTGCAGGTTGGGGATGCCCTTTCTTGGCCTTTGCTGTGAGGATTTCACGGGCCCAAATTGCTGCGTCTTTTGTTTGATTTTCTACTCGATTTTGACGACATATCGATAGGTCGTGCCCAAGGATGAGATGTCTAGGAACTCTATTTCGGTCTGGATGTATCTACATAGAGAACCATGATACTTAATCACTAGATGTCCCTCTGAATCCATGATACTTAGCTTGGTGTGCATGGTATGAAAGATATTTGTGAACTCTGGCACTACTTGGTCTATTTCTTTCCGCAATGTGGTCCATTTTGTATACAAGTCATCATAACTTCGAAAAGGATAATATTTTTCCTTAATAACATCCCTGAAGGATTCCTAGGTGGTCACAACTCTAAATAATCAGGGTTCCTCTATTTCCTTTTTCTCACGGAAAGTTTCCCACCAATTTTGACATGAGGAACGACTTTGAGGAGCACACAAGTAATATTTTTTGTATTTGAAAAGTTATGGATAAAAAAATACCATTCTAGTAGATTCAACCATTTGTCTACAACATCTGCATCTATCTGACCCTCAAATACAGGAATATAAAATTTGATTTGTACCTTGAAGGGGTTGGCGCCTCCTCTCGAGGAAGATGTGTCGTCTTTTGGTAGCCACCGAAGGATTTGCTCAAAACTCTCCACCACCTTGTTCCTCTATTGAGTGAGGGCTTCCTCAAGAAACATTTCAAAAGGATATCCTATCCCGTCATCTTTATTTTATTCTGCTATGAGAGGTCTCTTGGGTGTGTGAGATATTTTTTCCTCAAGAGAAACAAGCTTGAGACATAATTCTTTGTACGCTTACCTCATTGGGGACATGCATTAAGAACAACAAGGAGAATACCGCTCTGATACCACTGATCTTGATTTTATGAGTAGAACAAAATGAATACATATTATTAAAATATGTTTAACATAGAATAATGGAGTTACAGTAAATTTGGTTTCTATTCAATATGGAAATAAGTTGAAACTGTAAAATGCAGCAGAAAACAAGCTTGTTGGAATGGTGGCAGCTTATCTTTAAGGAGAGATGTGATGGCTGCGATCATTCACAATAATATCATTATAATGAGGATCTGAAGGCCTTTTTAAAATAAAAAAGAATGTTGAAACCCTAGAAATCCAAAAACCTAACCCTAGGAGATGAAGCGCCAAAATTCATGTGAGCCCCATTGGGGTAAGCTAGTACATCAACTTCCCAAGGTCGTAACTTTTGTATACGATATTTATTCTAGGTGCACGAAAGCCCGTTGGAAAGGTCTATTTGAGGAACACACATGTTTTCGTGAGACTCTGACTCTGAATACAAATTGATGGTGGGGATCTCTAAAAATGTTGTTTAGGGCCTCAAAATGGCCTCGGAAGTGTCACAGACCCAAAAACTAGAAAAAAACTGCCAAAATGGAAATCTACCAAAATAAACCAGTCAGAATAGGTGGGAGGCCATCGGCATCCACTTGGATAACCTAATTATCAAATCATATCAGAGAGAATTCACCCAATACCTGAAAGTCCCATCTTCTCAATTAAATAAGCAATAATGTAATACATTAATGAATGATTGAGACGGATAATACTCATATAAGTATGTACTAAAAATATACAAATGGAAAATTAACAAACCAATCAATATCTTACCTGGACGATGAGTTGGTGAGATATTCATCATCGATCTCTAGGCCTAACCCTCCCATCCATAATTCCTCAAATTCATTGAACTCCCTCTCACAACGTGTAATGTCCTGAGATGGAGCCAGAGCTGCGGTTTTCAGAGTTGGGGTTCTATAAACTAAAATTGTGTCCATATCAAAAGATTAATCCCAAAAACCCAAACCTGGCATAAGCCCACTATCTTCAAGCATCAATCTTTCAAATACCATCTATTAACCCTACATGTTAATTGAAATGTCGACTGTTAATTGATACTCTTAATTGAAACACCATTGTTCACTTCCCATAATAAAATAACACAAGCCCCCCAATAGATACTCTTAATTGAAACACTAGTGTTCACCTTTCACAAAAAATAATGAATGACCTCCAATATTATAAGTGGGATCCATACTAATCATCTAATCGTGGAAATCACATTACCAAACAATATTTTTTTAACATGTTTATGTAAATGTGAAAAAGTAAACCTAAATGATCAAGAGTATACATGCATCTTCAATTCCTATCCATAAGATTATAATTTTTAGTTCAAAAATAATTAAATATACCCATTTCCAATAGGTGTACCTATATTTCCAATAAGTATAAGCCCGTCAATTTAACTATTGAGGTAATTAGGAGAAGAAAATAATGCAACCAAAGGTATTGGATGATTCTAGCTAACCGAAGGTGTTACTATGCCATTTAATTTTGTTTACATTGATTCAAAGGATAACAGAAAGTGGAACCATTAGATTGCATACACACTGGAGGAAATTCTAAGGTTTAAAAAGGAAGGATTGGTCTTCCTTCTGATAGAAATTAGAATCCTTAGAATAGAGTTTAAAAACACTTATACAAAAGTTAAAAATTTACTAAAAGGCACAATAATTAAAAGACAAATTTAATTATTTTTTCATGATGATCTTGTAGTGAGACCAAATTGATCTAATTCTAAGGTTTAAAAAGGAAGGATTGGTCTTCCTTCCGATAGAAATTAGAATCCTTAGAATAGAGTTTAAAAACACTTATACAAAAGTTAAAAATTTACTAAAAGGCACAATAATTAGAAGACAAATTTAATTATTTTTTCATGATGATCTTGTAGTGAGACCAAATTGATCTATCTAATCTTAAGAGAGTAACATATTACTTGCAATAATATATATATCTATCAAAATTTAGCAATTACTTAATTTTAATACAATATGAAAAATAATAAAATATTAATAAATTATAAACCCATTTATAATTGAAGTTTCTAGAATATGTAACATGTATAAACTTTCAAACAATTTCACAATAACAAATATGTACAATAATCCTAATTTTTATGCATCTATTAGAATTTATATTCAATTCAAATCACAATATTGAAATAAATTTCACCATTCCTATGGATAGGGGTGAATGTTTCTAATATTAATAGTGTTTTCTAATTTCAAAATTTATTTTGTGTTCTTTCTACAACTCCTCCTTCTTGAAAAACACTAGAACATTGGTTCTTAGTCTAGAAACTAAAGATCTAAGAGGTAATAACAATGTAGACTTAATAACAATGTATTTTCTACTACCATTATAATTGTAAATTATGTTACAAAATTTGTTATAAGATCCTTCAAAAACAAATACATGGAAACATTATGACATCACGTGTATTTATTCCACTGACATCGTTTTAATGACTTCAATCAAAAGATGTTGTAGAGATCTAATATTCGAACTTCAAACTTAGATTATTTAAGACATAGTTACCAAGTTCAAATTTGAATTTGAATTTAAATTGCTTTAGATACTAAAAAAATTGGGCTCCCTAAAATATAATATGGAAAAAATTTGAAAGTATACATCTTACGAATACTAAAAACATATTATTTTTTCAAAATTAAAAAAAATCCAAATTAAAAATCATGATATTCAAAATTTCAAAAAGTCCCCAAAATTATTTTAGATCATGTTATAAATGTTGCGGATGAAACTAGATGTTGCAACTGAGGACACAGATTTACTTGAAAATGAGAATGCCAATTTTTTTATGTATAAAGGAAACATATGTATGTTAAATAATCCTCCAAGTTTCTCAAGAGTTATGTAATATTAATTAAGCAGTTTATGTACTTTTTTCAACTACTCGATAGTTGAATTGTCCATCCAACTACCCAGTCTATTCATATAAACACATTTTGTATCCATGGTTGATGAATAAGAAGAAATCTCCAGTGTGTTTTCTGATTTTTCCTCACCTTGTGTTAGTGGTATCAGAGCACAGAGCATAAACGACTATTGGGAGGATAAAACCACCACGTGAGGGAGCCTGAGTGGAGTAAACCGCGTTAGAGAGTCCGCATTGAAGAGGATCCCATGCAAAGGTCGAGAACCTTGCAGAGGCCGCACTGAAGAGGGGTAAAACCATCGCATGAGGGAGCCCACATGGAGGAAATCGTGTGAGAGAGCCCACACTTAAGAGGATCCCATGTAGTAGCCGAGAACCCTCCAGATCCCGCACTAAAGAGGCCGAGAACCCTCCAGAGCCCGCACTAAAGAGGCCGAGAACCCTCGGGTGTACAAACCACTGCAGGGAGATGGAGCCGTGGTACATCGTTTGAAATTTTTCATATTCTGAAACAAGTTTGTAAATTCGATTTCTATTTGTTTATGTAATTTCTAAGAACATAATCCTTTAAAATTCATTCATTAATTTCGATAGTGGGATTTTTTCTTTCTCGAAAAGTAAATTATCAGGAGTGGTTCATAAAAATCAAACATACATTGATTTTTAATGATTTATGGGATGGTATTTGTGAAAATACTAGTGAGAACTCAGATGATATCTCACTTAATAGTGATCCAGGGAAGCCTATAGATGTCGAGGAACTTGCTATCTAGAAGAGAAAGGAAAAAAAGGCATATGCTTTAATCGCTTCCTGAGTGAGTGGAGTGGTAAGTAGACATATGATTTCTTGTAAAACTATTTTTCTAGCTTAAGAGAAACTCAAATATCTTTATGAATCTCATTCTGAACATGAAATTATTCAAATAATAACGAAGTTATTCAATTTAGAGATGAAAGATAATGATCTAATGAAGCTAACCACTGAAATTCGAGCTCCTTAAAATGATATTAAGGCCACTGGTGTAGAAGTTGATTTACAACTTATAGATTTGAACAAATCTCTTTACGCTACTTATTCACACTATCTTGAATCTCTTAAAGCTAGTGAAAAAATAAAAAACTTAACCTTTGATAAACTTTTTGACAAAATTGCGGAAAGAGAAAAAGCCTTTGGGAAGAAGGAGTCACTTTCTAATGTCGAAAATCTATGTGTTGTACACAAAGGGAAGAAGTTCAATAATGATCATGCTTGACATAATACTAGCAACAAAGGTCATGGTAGAAATAAGTTTAGACATAGGGGGGGTAAAAATTATCAAGGTGACAGACAACATTTTCAACAACGACACTAAAACAAAGATAAGAAATCTATACAATGCAATAGAAATGGAAAAATGGGTCATACAACTAGTTTTTGCAGAACTCCTCAGGAGAAGATTCATGGTAAGAAAGATCAAAATTAAGATAAACGTGAGAAACCACCAAAAAAAGGTAATCCTATTGAATCTGCACATTATGTTGTTGCACATTGTAATCTTGGCATTGAAGAAGTTTTTCATACTTCTTTTTCTTGGAATGACACTTGGTTATTAAATAATGGAGCCACATGCCATATGACATTTAGAAAAGATTTCTTTGAGACATTCAATACTCAAATTGGTGGAGTAGTTTATTTTGCTGATAAGTCACAGTTAAAACATTCTAAAATTTCTTCAGTGAGACTTAAATTACCAGGATATGTTGATTATATACTCCATGATGTTCTTTATATGCCACAAATAAAAATAAATTTAATGTCTCTTATCCATATAATAAATCAAGGCTATTCAATTAAGGTGTTTAATGGCATTGTTGAGATTATAAGTTCTTTTGATAACATGATTGTCATGAACTGAGTGGAAGATGACAATCTTTTAAAACTAAATGGTACATCTATGAATGTTTAGAATTCAACAAATTTGGCTCAACATAGTGGTAATTTGTCTTCCAATTTTTTATGGCATGCTCAATTTGGTCATATTAATTTTAAGAGAAAAGGGAATTAAAGGGATTCCTACAATTCCAAGACAACTTTATCAATGTGATGCATGTATTTTAGGAAAACACAATAAACAACCTTTTCATGACACTATGTCTCGATGTTCTAGAAAGGTTGGTCTTATTCATTCATACTTATGTAGGCCCATGCCTTTTCCATCCGAAAATGGAAATAAATATAGGATGACTTTTATTGCCGACTACACTAGGATGTGTTGGGTTTATCTATTAAGATAAAAATCTGAAGTTTTTGATGCATTCAGAAATTTTCATTTAAGGATTAAAAATGAAACTCAACTCAATATTGGAACTTTTAGAACTGATAATGGTGGTGAATATACATCTTCAGATTTTGAAAAATATTTGTAGAACAATGGTGTAAAAAATCATAACACGGTTACTTTTAATCCACAACAAAGTGGCATCGCCAAACAAATGAATATAACTTTGATGAATATTATCAAATCAACGATATTTTTTAAGAATGTCAAATTAATGTTTTGGGGAGATGCAGTCCTTTTTATTGTTTACATTAAGAATAGAAGTTCTTCTTTTGAACTTCATAATAAAATTCCTTATGAAATGTGGGATGGTCATATTCTAGTTGTCAATCATTAAGATTTTTTGGTTCTACCTATTATGCTTTCATTCCTGAACAACAGAGAAATAAATTGGGAGAAACAAGTAGAAAGTGCATTTTTCTACGATATTCTAATACTTAAAAGCTTATAGACTTTAGATGAAGCACAAAAAAAATCTGTTGTTTCTAGAGATGTTATATTTCTTGAGTTTGACAAAGAGGAAATCACTATTGATAAAAAAACTTGCTCTACTTGATCGATTTTAGTCTAAAAAATTCTATTATGAATGGGATAATGAAATTCCAAATCTTGAAGGGGTGATTCATGTTCAAGATTAATATTTGAAATTTCCTTTGACAACATTAGCTTCTTCTTCTTTTTCTCCATTAGATAATGTAAAGAATGAGGGAGAAGAAATTTTGAATGACAACAGGGAATCATAACCTTCCCCTAAATCATCTCTTGAAGAACCACCTCTTGAAGTAGAGGAAACATCACAACAATCAATACGTAGATAAACAAGGACTTGGAAACTTCCAAGAAAATATGATGAGTTTGTCACAGATGTTACTTCAAACTTAGGTAACAGTTTCCATGGTTCTTTTGGTTGTGAATTAATTTTTTTTGTTGTTGATTGTCCTCCTTCCTTTCAAGAAGAAATAACTAGTAATGCATGGAAAAGTGCAATGCTGAGAGAGTATGATTCTCTCATAAAAAATGGAACTTCGAGGTTGGTTGACCCTTGATTTAGAATCAAACTTATTGGATGCAAGTGGATATATCAGAAAAAATATAAATCAAATGGATCTCTAGATAAACACAAATCAAGACTTGTAGAAAAATGATATGGTAAAAAATAAGGTGTTGAATACACATAAACGTTTGCTCCTATTGCAAAATGGGGCACTATTCAAACCTTGATTTCTTTGGGATCTCATAAAGGATGGAAAATTCATCATATGGATGTTAAGACTACATTCTAGAATGGAGACTTGAAAGAAGATGTATATATGACTCAGCCTGAAGGTTTTACTATCAAAGGTCAATAGCATAAGGTATGTAAACTACTAAAATTTGTATATGGATTGAAGAAAGCACCAAGTGCTTGGTATGAAAAATTAACTAAGCGTCTTCTGAAATTAAACTACAAGTATTTCAATCTAGATGATGCAACTCTATTTGTCAAGAAGCTTGGTAAATCCGTTTTATAACTAGTCATATATGTTGATGATCTACTAATCATAGGAAGCAATGATGATTATATAATATCCGTTAAGAAAGAGCTAAAAAATGTTTTTGATATCACTGATTTGGGCTTGCTTTGTTATTATTTAGGAATTGAAGTAGATCAACAAACAAAGTGCATTTTTATTTCCCGAAAAAAGTATATTGGAGAGCTATTGAGAAAATTTGGGATGCATGATTGTAATTATGTTTCCAGTCCTCATCTGGATTATATTTGAAACGAAATGAAAGAAGATATATTCAATGAAATACTCATGAAAATTTCCAGAAACAGAGAAATACAGTAATAATTGATTTTTATTAATGAAATAATTGTAAAGAGATTAGAAAAATATAGAGTGAAAGAGTCCCTAGAATGGTAGAAACTTTATTCCTGAGAAGAGATGTGACGACTATTCTCATCTTCAAGAAGATGATTACAATGAGGCTTTGAAGGCCTTTTTATGTTAATGAGGAATGTTAAAAACCTAGACATCCAAAAACCTAACCCTAGGAGATGAAATGCCAAAATTCATGTGGGCCCCATTTGGGTAAGTTAGTATATTAACTTCTTGAGGTCGTAACTTTTGCATACGATCTCCGATTTAGGCCTGTCATAGCCTGTTGGAAAGGTATTTTTGAGAACTACACATTACACCATCAAACTCTGACTCCATCTACAGTTTGACTGTGGTGAGCCAAAATAACACTATTTAGGGCCACAAAATGGGCCTAGCAGTACAACAAGATGTGCTCACATGAAAAAATACAAAACAATCCAGATGGATTAGGTGGGAGGCCATGAGTATCCACCTAGAATATGTGTAGGGCTCCAGAAATCCTCATAAGTGTACAACCCACAATTACAAAGAATTATAGAAGAGCATGTTGAACTAAAAAATGACAAAAGGAGTCAGTTGGAATAAGTGGGTGGCCACCAATATCCACCTGGATCAATCATCCCCCCTTAGGAAACAATGGTCTCCATTGCATTGAGTGCCTAGGGAAGAGGTGAAAACATGTTCTGAATTTGAATCTTGGTGAGCTACATTCTTTGTTGGAGAAGTTATGTTGCTTGGTCTGTGGAAGACTGTCACAAACCGATTGTTGGCAGATTTGAATATGATCCACCAGCCTGTTGTCTTTGGGTTTAATGTGGCATTGTGTAGGCACCATTGTAGGTGAAGAAACAATATTTTTTTTCTCTTTGACAACATGTTTTTGTTGGATAGAAGGTGTTGAGGATACAGTGGTTGTAGTGGTCTTTTGTGAATCCTTTAAATAGAATGTAAAGAGGATGAATTTTACAGTGTGAGAGATTACCTCGCAGTGTTGTTTTAGTGGAGCAATAGTCAGAAATACCTTTGGTATCCTATGGAGCTAACTTGCTAGAGTAATAATGACACTACGCGGTCTAGAATCATAGATAGCATAACGTTTCCACATATATGTTTGGCCCAAAACAACATCATAGACATCAATAGGGGAAATATCACACACTACCTTATCCTTGAAGGGATGGATTCCATAGGAAAGGTGGCACTATTGGATGACGCGAAGATCACGTCCCTAGTGAAGCCATCTGATGTTGTATGGTTGTGGGTGTGGTGTTGTATACAACCCCAACAATTTGATTACCTTAGATAATATGAGGCTCCTTTGGTTGTAGTTGACAACAATGAAATGTAATGGGGTCACCTTAACCCACATCTATGAATCGAAGAGGCAATCCCCCTCTTAAGGATCTACTGGTTCTTCTAGCTGAGTTGTTATGGTCGCGACAATAGAAGTGGGGTCTACATCGATGATCTGTCTATTTTAAATATTTTCTAGATTGGATTCTGAATCAAAGTTCGGCTCCATGTCTTTAACCTCATCCACCAATGAATCTTTGGAGTGAGATTCATCGGTGTTGTGCCGGGGGATTTTGAGGAATTCACAACACTTTCTAGTGTCGTTCTTCGTATTTACTATACCCCTTTTGTCCTATGTTTTCGACTAGTTTTCTAGAGGATGTTGGTTAGAGTTGTATTTACCGTTCTTTGGTTATTGCAGATTTGTTGACTCAAATTCCCATTTGTTTTAGTGCCTAAATTTATGCTCGATCTTGACAATGTATCTATAAGTTGTACACACTGAGGTGATGTCTACAAACTCCATTTATGTTTGAATGTATATATGGAAAAAAATGCGATATTTAAGCACCATATGTCACTTAGAGTCCTTGATACCCAATTTGATGCGCAGGGTATGGAAAATATTGGTGAAATATGGTACTGCCTAGTCTCTTTCTTAACGCAGGATGATCCATCTAGTGTACTAGTCCTCATAGCTTCCAACAGGCTATTATTGTTCTTTAATGACATCCAGGAACGAATACCACGTAGGGGCAACCAAAAATATTGCAGATTCCTCTATGGCCCTTTTCTTAGAGTAAGTGTCCAACTAGTCCTTAACATGGGGGATGATCTTGAGGAGTGAAAAAGTAATACTTTTCTTATCGGAAAAATTATGGATCGAAAAATTCTCTTCGAGCATATTGAACCATTTATCTATAACATCAGCATCTATAAGTCCTTAAAATAATGGAATATCAAAATTTACTTGTACCTTGAAGGGGGTTGCATGGTCGCTTGATGAAGATGCTTCTCCTGTGGGCAACCACCGATGGATCTACGCAAATTTTTCCATCATTTGGTTCCTTTGTTGTGAAAGGGCTTCCTTGAGAAACATTTTAAAAGGATCTCCTGCTCCATCATATTTATTTTCTTCTCCCATGGGTTGTTGTCAAGCTCGACACAACCAATCTTGCAACAAATCGATTGGTTCGAGTTTCAACTTCTTCTACCTAGATCTTGTTGGGGACATGCACAAAGAAAAATAAATGAAGAGCAGACCACTCTGATGACACTGATTCAGATTATTCATAATTAAATGAAAGAAGAGATATTTAATGAAATACTCGTGAAAATTGCCAGAAATAGAGAAATACAACAACACTTGATTTCTATTAATGAAATAATTGTAAACAAACTGTAAAAATATAGAGTGCAAGACTCACTAGAATGGTGGCATATTTATTTCAAGAGATGCGACAAATACACTCATTCATAAGAAGATAATTACAATGAGGCTGTGAAGGCCTTTTTATGTTAACAAGGAATGTCAGAACCCTAGACATCCAAAAACATAGCCCCAGGAGATGAAACGCCAAAAGTCATGTGGGCCCCATTTGGGTAAGTTAGTACATTAATTTCCCGACGTCATAAATTTTGCATATGATCTATGTTTTAGGAGTGTGATAGCCCGTTGGAAAGGTATTTTTGATAACTATGCATTACATTGTCAAACTTCAACTTTGTCTATAGTTTGACTTTGGTGAGCCAAAATAACACTTTGTAGGGCCCCAAACTGGCCATGGAAGTACAACAAGATGTGATGACATGAAAACATACAAAATAAGCTAGTTGGATTAGGTGGGAGGCCACAAGTATCCACTTGAAAGATTTGTAGGGCTCCAGACATCCCCGGAAGTGTAGAACCCACAATTACAAAGAAGTACAAAAGAACGTATTGAACTAAAAAATGGAAAAAGGAGTCAGTTGGAACAAGTGGGTGACCACCAATATCCAACTGGATCAAGTCTGATGATGCAGAATCTAACACTTACTTCAAATGAAGGAAACAAATTTGAAGATCCAACAAAGTACAAGAATCTTGTTGGAAGTTTAATTTATCTTAGTACCACTCCTCCTAACATAACCTTTGTTGCAGGAATACTTTCCAAGTTTATGCAACATCCTTGTGAATTTCATTGGAACGTATCAAAACAAGTGGTCAAATATTTAAAAGTCATTCAATCATATGGCATCAAATATTCTAATGTTTCAAACTTCCATCTCATTGGTTATTCAAATTCTGATTTTGACAGAGATAAAGAGCATGGAGTGTCTACTTGTTAAGCCCTAATATTGGCTCATTACCCCTTAATTGGGGCATATTACATTAGGAATGTTATTTTATTTATGTCGGATTTATTCCATTATTTCTAATTATACTTCCTAGTCTCCTATATATACCAAGGAGACATTTTCATTTGGAATCATCTTGGAATTGTACATTTATGTAGGCATATGGAGTTTTCCCCCTCGAAGAGGCTTATTATTTGAATTTCTCTCTTTTTCAAGGTGTCGAGTACTTATTATGAGGTTTTTCTATGCTAAATTGTTATTTGGTTCTTAACATATGGTATCGGAGCTCAAGGTCTTGGGGTTTCGCTGCTACATCTGAGACACCTTGGAATTTTCGCTATAACTTGTTTTCTAGAACGTTTTAGAAGGAACGACTTTGAGGATATTTAATAGACGGATCAAGGTACGTTGGGTTAGAATTTCATCTCCTGAGGCCTTATAAATTCATAATACATCATGTGCAAGATAGGGTTCGGGAATCATCTTGAACTGATTCATTGCAGAATTTTCGCTATAAACAATTTTCTGTAATGTTTCAGACCCTAAAATCTAGAGGATATTCACATAAATTAGTACGGTATCTGTGGTAAAAATTCCATCTTCTAGGTAGTCTTACATTTGTAGATACACCCTATGAAAGATAGGGTATCTCACTAGTCCTCTTGACTAGTCTCAAAAAGGTGTTCAAGGTCAAACAATCATAACTTATTCCTAGAGTATCGAAATTGAGTGAGAGTAGTCACATTGGATAGTGGACAGTCTGTAGTATTTCTGATACTAGTTTCAGAATTTAATGTCAATTATTTTGTGTGGGGCGCTCTATACAAGTGACATCTCCTGGAAAGGACAAAAATCAACAAGTTGTGGGGAAGTTACCGTAAATTCCACTTGGCACATCCAATTTTTATCAGACCTGTGGAATTCCAGACAAGAAATATCAGATAACTACAAAAAATAAAGTTTCATACCCAAAAGGGCTGCAACTTTGGAGATACAATAGAAGAAATATTGTCTAGCAGAACCACCTCAAAATCAAGGTTCAAAAGTGATACTTGGCCAACATGCCACCCAAAAAGGGAACTTCTACACCAAATAA
>JZKD02S1673621.1:304232-324143 GCA_000966675.3 Picea glauca
GGTGACACATTAGGTGGTGCCAGGGTGGGGGAAACCTCTTTTGTGGAACCCCCACTATTAAAGGAAGAAAGGTCGGGAGGGTATGAAATGCACTGAGGGTCATCAATCTAGGCCCTACTAGATGGCGTTGATGAAACTTGTATAGATCTTAGTCGCAACACAACAAAGAGTCTTATCCATAAGAAAAATTAGGATAAAATCATACAATGGGTAGCACTACGCTCACCCCTTCTCATTTTTTCACCAAGGGCTTATTTCCTAAGTTTAAAACATCAAAATAAATACTCAAATAAAAGGATATTTTAACAATCTCTTTTAAATTATTATTAAAATAAACATCACTAACCTAACTCCCGACCTAAAATCTAACTTATTAATCCATCTTAGACTGTTGGATTAATTGTGACTCTAACCTAGCTATTTTGGCCAAGATAAAATTCTTTGACCAAATTTATTCACTAACCTATCAACATAAATTTAAAAGGCCTCATCATGATTATACAATATGAGCCAAACCATTTATTTTTTTTCATGGGGTTTTATATTTTCTCTTATTTTTGTATTTTTATACCCTCTTTTCAGTTTTTCTATTTTTATCCTTTTTCTTTTTCCTTTTCTTTTTCCTTTTTTCTTTTTCTTTTTTCTTTTTGTAAATCATTTGTAGAATAAAATAGTATTTACAATAAAATATGACTAGAGGAATAAATTCTAATCACCACATGATACTATTAAATATAGGGTTATAACAGTGGCTCCACTTGGGGATGGTGCTCTCCTTGCGAGGTGCCAAGAACGAGCTACCTATTGCCTTGAATCTTCTTCTTCAACACTTTTCTTCATTCTAATTTGCTTTCTTATAAATGCAAATTTGGTGATATTGATCATTGGCTTAGAGCCTTCTTTTCGGGCTTCAACCACTTGATAAAAATCATCCACACCTGACATAAAAAGTAAAATGGTGTTTACAATGAAATAAGTGAGAAAAATCTTCATTCATGTGAAACATAGTGTTTGAGCATTCTTACATTGATAGTTCCTCCTCGAAGATCTTCTCCATCCATATCCTTGATAAAAAATTCATTGCTTCCTCTTTAGGCACGTATTATGAATGGGCCTTTCCATAAATTATCAAATTTTCCATGTTTACCCTTTTCTTCATTCCTTGAGTCACATTTCAGTACTTTCTCTCCTAACTGGAAATCATCATCCTTGGTTCTTATGTCATAGATTTTATTGATATTTTCCTGAATCACCCGAGTTTGGTTGTAGACCTCTTTTTTGGATTATTTCAGCTGTATAGTTTGATTGATTCTTCTTTGGATGTCATTTGGTTCTACCTGTACTTCCTGCAATAACTTCATGATAGGAACAAATAAACAAGTAGGAAAGACAACATCCATTCCATATACCAAATGGTATGGAGACATAAAAATTGACCTCTTTGTAGTAAGTATGCCTACCCATAGTGCATGTACCAACTTATTGTTCCATGATTTTGTTTTGTCCTGCAACATCTTCTTCATGATGTTGACCAGAATCTTATTTGAAGACTCTGCTAATCAATTTATGTTAAGAACCAAATATCAATATAGCATAGAAAATCCTCAGAAAAAGTACTCAATGCCTTGAAAAAGAGAGAATTTAAGATAATAAGCCTCTTCAAGGGGGAAACCTCCTTTTACCCCACTTAAATGTTCAAGTACAAGATGATTCAAAATGAAAATGTCTCCTTGGTATATATAAGAGACCAGGAGGTATAATTACAACTAATGGCCTAAATCCGACATAAATAAAATAACATTACTAATATAAGATGCCCCAATTAAGGGGTAATGAGCCAATATTAGGGCTTAACAATTTCCCTAAGGGTAATAGGTTGTAGAGTGTCCTAAGGTTATATGATATTTGCTGCAAAAATATATCATTCTTTTCTATTTCAATGTTCCTGCATTGTCAGTGATAATTTTATCAGGGCATCCAAATCTAGAAAGAATTTTAGTTTCCAAAAAAATTAGGATCACAACATCAGTGGCTTGGTTGTTGGGTACAACTTCAATTTATTTGGTGAAATAATCAATGGTTGTGACAATATACTTGTGTTGGCCTGATGAAGGTGGGTGAATTTCTCCAATGAAATCCAAACCCCATTGTTGAATTGGAACTTCAACTGAAATTGGCTTCAAGGGTAAAGGCAAAAGTTTCCTTTTTCCTTCAAAGATTTGGAATTTATGACAGGAGGTCACTTTCTTATGGACATCTCCAAATAAAGTTGGATAGTAGAAACCAACACTAACAATTTTATTGGCAGTGGTATTCAAATTCAAATTTCCACCACAGTCTCCTTCATGGAATTCCTGCAAAGCTTTATCAGCTTCATCTTTTAACAAACAATTTAGTAGAATCCCTCCAACATATTTCCAATACAAATTTCCATTCAAAATACAATACTTCATAGCTTTGAGTTTCAGAAATATAGATTTAGTTTTAGTTAAACCAGGAGGATCTTGTAGATGATTTAAAACAAAAATAAGGTCTGCATACGAGGGAGAGTTTGAGAAAAACTATTTAACTTGGCGAGTCACCTTCTCTTCTTGTTCTTCAATTTCAGCTAGAAAATTAATATCCAAAGCATGGAAGTTTGACTCAACCATCAGTTTGGCTAATCCTT
Organism: Picea glauca; assembly: GCA_000966675.3. Taxonomy (NCBI): domain Eukaryota; kingdom Viridiplantae; phylum Streptophyta; class Pinopsida; order Pinales; family Pinaceae; genus Picea; species Picea glauca. Next base: position 306,901 of record JZKD02S1673621.1, read on the forward strand.
GACCTTTGATCAACTTGGTTGGTTTGATCTCAATATCATACTCAAGGATCGCAACAATCCATTTGCCCCTTCTTACATATGGATTGTCTTCGGTCAGAATATCTTTCACCACAACATTAGGGACATAAGCAATAATATGTGAGTGGATAATTTATACTATGAAATCTTTAATTCCTTTCACCAAAGTAAAATATTTCGTTTTCATGATGTTATAATTCAATCAAGCATCTCTCAGGGATTTAGTGAAGAAAGCAATAGGTTGTTCACGGCCTTCACTTTTGCTCTGCAAAAGAACTGTTGCAATGGTATGCTCAGAGGAAAAAGATAATAGGAGGAAATCTTTTGTGTAATCAGGACTGATAAGCGAAGGGGCTTGGGTTAAGACATGTTTCACTTGATCAAACGAATGTTTTTCTTCTATGGTCCATTTTATTTTTCTATCTTTTTTCAACATATTTGTAATGTTTCTGAGAAGTTCTTCCAAGTTAGGGATAAATCTTTTTAGAAATTTTATTTTTCTTATGAAAGACCACAACTCTTTTATGTTTCTAAGATGATCTATTTTTTGAATGGATTCAATTGTGATAGGATATATTTTGATTCCATCCTTATATATCATGTGTCCTAACAATTTATCTTCCTCTAGACCAAACAATTTTTTCTTGGGATTTATGAGATTCTGAATATCCTTCATTTTTCAAAAACGTTTCTAAGGTGGAGTAAGTGCTCTTCATCTGTTTTTGAAAGAAATCTAGGAATCACCTGCAAATCATATTCAGTAAAACATTGCAAGAAATCTATAACAACATTTATGTAGGCCCTCAATCTTGGGTGTTTGGCAGATTACTCACCTTTGATCTATTTTATGATAAGTTCAGAATCACCCCCTACTTAAATTCTCTTGGCACCAAGTTTTTTTAACAATTTTAGGCCTAGCATTAATGCTTCATACTCGGCTACATTGTTGGTTCACTGATAATTTAATTTGTAGGAATGGCTTTCTGTATATCTTTCTTTTGAATTTGAAACCCATACTCCAGCTCCATATCCTTCTTTACTGACAACACCATCAAACTCTAAAATCCACAGAGGTTCTATTGGTTTATCAAATTGTATTATCATTGTTTTATCTTCTTCAGGGGTCTCTTTGCTTTCCTCCAAGTTATACACATCATCCTCCAATTTTGTAATTTGACTTTCCATGTCTCCATCATTATCATCAAGATCAGAATGAACAGAGTATAAGGGGTAGTTATGTGGTTTCTCTTGACTATTGACCATGTATTTCATCATTATCTCCCTATATAATATTCTTTGCTGACCAAATAATTGAATGGTGGCATAAGACATGTTCAACTATAGGGTACCCTGTAATTTGGATACCCACAATCAAGACAAAAAAATGCCATACTCTGGAGTTATGTCTACAACAACAATGTCCATAAACATGCTTTTGGATGGGATTTGTGCCAAACTAATGTACAAATATTTGATCAGACCTATGCATTTATCTTTTATTGAATCAAAGGAGTATAAATACTTGTAAGGCCTGGTGATATCAAGTCCCAATTCCTCCATCATAACTTTCGGCATCAGGTTGTGAGAAGCACCAAAATATAGCATAGCATTTTATAAAGTGTTATCATGAATATTTAAGTTGATGTAAAAAGGAGGAAAAAAACCACTTTCAACTTTTCCCTTAATGTCAAGCCCAAACAACAACTCTAGTTGATCATCGAAAATGTTCACTGTGTCTATACCCACTCCTGGTTCTATGTTTAGGTCTTTGATCACTTGTGATCTGTAATAATTCTTGTTTATTAATTATGACAGAGGAATAGGTATGTTGAGTTTAGCTAATTCACATTCCAGACTGAATGTGGTAAGAGTTTTATTTTGATTAGGAGAATCTGATTTCTCAACCACATTATTTTGTGTAGTGGGATTGGGTTGACTAGTGGAGGGAACATCATTTTGAGTTGTCTTTGGTACAGAGTGAGGTGTTCTTTTTGTTGGGACCTCTAATTTTTTCTTTTTAGGAACTTTCTTGGCAAGTATATTTGAGGTTTTCTTAAATTCAGAAGCTCTCTTGGTTGGATTATCATTAGAATTCTTACTTCTCAAGTTGTACTACCTATGAACTTCCATTATTGCATTATCAAAAATGTGTTGTTCTGATTCTTCCTCATCAACTTCAGCTTGTGAAAGGAGGAAAATATCTTGTTCTTCTTGGGTAAGAAAAATATAATCATTGTCATTTACTCCCATAATATTTATGTGAACATCATCAAGTCCCTCAATTGTTTCTTCCCCCTCATCAGCATATCTTTCTTGAAATGGTGGCCTAATCTGTTGATCAGGGCCTCACTGTTCTACTTGTTCTCTAGGTTCTCTTTGTCTAATTTGGGGAAGATTTCTCCTGAAATTAGGATTTCATATTTCAGGAGCAAGATTATTCTCTCTAGGTGGGTTCCTATCAGTGATTTCTAATCTTTACATCATTCTTTCCATATTTATGACTAAGGAATCTATTTTAGCATCTGCAATCAAAGTGGATGATTGTTCCTTGATAGTTACTCTCCTTTCTTTTCTTTTTCTATCTCTCCTAGCCAATATATTTTCCTCTACACTCACAACACATTTTTGCATTTCTTCCAAAGTTGCAGGGTTTCTCTCTTTCAATTGGTAGGACATGCAGCATCAAAACTATCAGGGAACTTAATCAGAGATAATCCTTGAGGAGGTTTGATGTTAGTTGGAATTTCATTATAAATATTGTTGAAATGAGTGCAATAGTCATGTACACTTTCCTCTTGGTTTATTTTGATACTTTCATATTCATATAAAATTTGAAGTGGGTTTTTCTCTACTTCCCATCTATTGAGAAAAGACTAGTGAAAGACAACAATAACATTAATTCTAGAAGGAGGTAAGGTTTTGAACCATTTCTTAACATCACCAGTTAAATTTTGTGAAAAATGTATCATTTGGACATCTGCCTCATCTACTTCTTGTAGGTCAAAGAAGTCATTCATTTTGTCAACATGTTGTTGTGCATTCATGCTTCCAATTCCATCAAACTGAGGAATCCTAGTTTGATAATCCTAGGGCATATTATGTAAGGGAGAAACCAAAACACGGGGAGCATATTTTGCTGCCATGATTCATGGAGGAGGTTGGATAGCAGGAACTCTTGTAGTGGGTTGTGTGGTAACCTATATAATTGTTGGAGAAGTGATAGAAGAGGTGGAAGAAGTAGGGACATGGGATATATAATGCGTTACTTGAGGATTAATAGAAGATGCAGAGGAAAGGGCAGAAATTTCAACAAAATGTTGAATGTAGGCTTTGTGCAAAGCTTGATCAAAGTCTGATGCTAGATCTTGTAATTTCTAAAAGTCTTGAAGGATTTTCTGATCAAGATCTACTCCAATAGAGTGTCTTTCAGGGGTTATAGGTTGGAGGATGGCTTGATCAAGAACTGTTTCATCGACAAATCTATCATATTTGGTTCTGGAAATGCTATGTTCAAAAGGTAGATCAAACTATATGTCTTGGATTGTGACAAACTTCTCTGGAAGAGAGGTGTCCCTAGGAAGAGGACTACTACTCCCTTGACTTTCTATTGTACTTCTTTTTTTTATTAATTTTTCTGGATTATCTACTACTTTTACAGGTTTTGGATCCGGGTGATATCTGGTATGAATTCGTTTTGGAGCCAGAACTTAAACTTTTAGAAACATAATTACTTTTTTACAAATTTTAACACCCTATGAACATTTATCTCTTTAGATTTAGATCTTTGATTATTCAGAAATAAATGTTTCTTATCTAGGGAAGACAAGTCATAAAGTTGGATTTTTTTTTTAGTCCCAAGTATGGTTGCCACTATGTTAGCACTTTGTAATTCCCATAGGTTGTCGAAGGGTAGAATAAATTGACAGAGGTGACTATCAAAACCACTTTTGAAGATGGGATCTAGCCCTGCCAGCTTCAAAGAGGGATCTCTATGTAAGATTTAGATTTGTTTAATTTTTTTAAATGTTAGGCTAGTTACGATAGTCTTAATTTGTTTGTTTGTTTGTAATAGTTGGCTGAAATAATGAATTAATTTTCCATTGGGCTATGGGGTTTGTATTAAAGATGAGGATTAGATTCATCTTTTTATGAGTTTTTCTTCACAGGGTAAGGAAGTAAAACTGTTGGATATATTCATATTAAATGGGGTGAACAAGACATAAAATATATGAGAGTGCACTAAGCAAAGGAGAAGTTAAGAATCACCATATTCAATTTCATATGAAAACATATCGACTATTAAAAGGCTAGAGATAGAATATACAAGATACATTTTGTTCTATTGATTTCCTTTTAATGATTATAATTTGAAATACATAAATGATAAAAAGGAATAAGAAAACATTCAACAAAGAGAGAGAAACATCACCAACAATCTGACACAAGAATCCTATGAACAAGCATGTTTTATTACTGGTTGATCCTTTTGAAAAAGTTACACAATAGCTCATGGGTGCAAAAATCAACCCTCAATACTTTGAAGGAAGAAGTATTTATAAAATCATTTACATAAGATCATGTCATAAATGACTAGGATATTGTGGAGGAAATATCTAACTAATTAGATATAATATTACAAAATATATTAATTATGTTGATCTATTCGGATCCTTGATACTGATTTTGTGGAAGTAGTTGGTGAATCATATCTTTGACTTGGCTCAATGCTCCATGCTGACTCAAACCTCAAAATTATCTTTACTCAAGTAAAGAACATAGATCTTCCCATCTTTTTTTACTAGGGATGGAAACCTTGAGTAAATTTTTGTATATCTCGTTCATCTTAGTATACATGAAAAAAGTGGTTTTGGTGATGAAAATATGTTTAATCTCATGCTAGATGCTCAGGTCCAACTATAATGTCTCTAGGAAATATTTACCTGTAATGCTTCCCTGTATACCTGCAAACTTAAAATTGTCCTTTTCCACTGCACCGATATTTTTTTTTTAATCTGACAGAGTGATTAGCTTGTCATTGAGTACTAATAGTCCAGGGAGACCTTTCTTGTGTAGTACCTCAATCTTACTGAAAAATATTTGAACTCCATTGTCCATCACCCGAGCCTTCTCCTCTAGCTGTAGAAGAAATCCTTTCTTGGTCAAGACCTTCTTGACCTCAAGGATGGCCTATTTCCTGTCCTCAATCTCCATTTCTACTAACTCCTGCTTGTTTTTGGATTTTAGGAATTTGATGAGTTCAGTGGCCTCTTCAGGTCTTTGTCCTAGCTCTTCTTTGATTTTCCCAATTGCTTCTATGTCCTTCCACACCAATTCATGTTTTTCAAAGATGATCTGTATGAATGGATATATTTCTACCATGGACTTGTTGATATCCACCCAGATGTTTTCCTTGGCTTCAGATAAGGCCTTTTCCATGATAGTCTCTTTTTGTAACTTTGTAGTTGTTGACTAAGTATGTGAGACTTATGCATTTATTCATGGTGGCCGGTTTGGAACATAAACTTCAGCTCTTGGAGGTTTTTTAATTCTTCTTTTATTTTTATGGTCTCCTCCCCTTGAAGGGACATGTCTTCTATAGACATCACAATTTTCTTAGATGCATTTGGACCTTGCAGTGGAATGGTTGATGGAATCTCTACTGATGTAACTCCTTATGTTCTAATTCCTATCAGAGGGACTACCTCTAGTGGGGTAATCTCCATATGTACATTATGTTCTTTCTTCTTTATCAATTTATCCATTTCTTCCTCCATCTCTCTTATAAGTGCATTTTGTTCCATGATAATCTTCATCATTTCCTCTTTGGGGCCTTTAGTTTCAGCCACCTCTTTTGCTTGTGAATCTTCAGTAGATGGAAGCTTCAGTTTCTTTCTCAAGGATTTTATATCAACATTCTTCTTCTTCAATACTTACTCAGATTCCTTGACATTCGATGGGTTATACCAAATCTTTAACACCAACTCTTCTAGTGATTTGATCTTATTGTCCTTGGCCAAAAAGGATATTTTCTCCAGCTTCAATTGGGAACGGATGTTATTTAGAGACACTTGCAATTTTGAATCATTCAATGAGGTGTTTGTTAAGGTGGAGAATATCATATCCCCTCTTTTCATGTGCATGTCCTTTTGGTCCATTGGATAGACCTCCTTCACATAAAACTCAAAAGAAGTCTTCTTGTAATCAAAAGTTGTCATGGGATGTGTAACTTATGCTTGTGGGAATGCCATTTGCATTATTCCTTTCTCTGTGTCAAATGTTGGCAATAGTTTATGTTGAGAAGTGGAGATCTACTTCCAGTATTGAGCATATGTGATGTTATTTAGGAGTTCATTCCTTTGCTTGATCTCTTTGTACTTGTCAAAGATATTTGACCTTGTTTGCTCATGAGATGATTCAACTGACAGATTAGTGTCTTTTTGTTTTTTATATGAAGACGTGGGAACTATAAATTGACTATCTGAAAATGTTGAGGAATGTGGTCCCTCCATGACTATGGTGGACTGCATTTATCCTTCTTTGAGAACGTCTGGTGTGGGACTAGTTTTGTCCCTTTTCACTAGACTTGGAAGTCCTCAGCTGACACCTGTGTGACTGAAGGGGAAACTTCTTTCCTTTCTCTCTTTTCTGTTTTTATTTGAGGTGTGTTGGTATGTGAATCAATGACAAGGGGAGGCTATTCTTTTGCTTTCAACAATCTGTTCTCTTGAAAAATTGTTTGATTCATATACTTTTCCACCTATGGCTTATGTATGTGAGCATAAGGGGTGCTCTTTTATTTGACTCTGAGCTGTGATATGACACCAAATGGGTCATAATTCCATGTGAAACTCTTAGAGAAACTCATATCTTTCAGTAGGTTGTCTGCCTCTTCTCCTGCAGCTCTGATGTTGCATATGAAAGACCCAATTTGGGTCTTGATTATGAGTTGTTTTTTCTTCTTGACTAAAAAAAATGGATATCATCAGAGTTCACCATCTGCCTAATGTATTCCAATAAAAATATCCTTACAGGGATATATTTTGGTAGTCTGTATGGTGGCATTTCACACCCATATGCTCTTATTTGAGTGTGGTTTTGGTATAGATACCAATCTCATGTTTTAGCTAGATCAGAAAGGTGAAAGATTATGCGAACTTCTTCATTGATTCTTGGCTCTGTCTGAGCATAGAAACCACATCATGATAAAATTGGTCAATGAAATCCTTGAAGATGAATTCAGTTGAATTTTTCCTCACTAGTGATGTCCATGAAGTCACTGACTATGGGTTTCCTTCTTGATCCAATTTCTAAAAAGCACATGGAAACCTGTCTGACTAAAAATAAAAGAATATATACACCCGCACTGAGGAATATCTAAACATTCCTTCTATTGAAAACCTGAAAAGTTGATCATGTATGTTATCACTCAACAAATAACTGAAATCAAATTGAACTGTGGATTTTTCTTCAATGGAAAAAATGGATAGAAAAGCTAAGATAGGTTCATATACCCATTCCTCTGAAAAGTATCCTAACAGGTAATAGAGGATATAAATAATCTGGTTTCCCCTGACAGAGAAGATGGACGATGGATAGGGAGGGTTTTTCTTGGGAAACTGGGCATCTTCTGGAAGAAAGATTTCGAAAATCTGGGCTCTTTGAGAGAAAGAGAGCTTCTAGTAGAGGTTGTTCGGGGCTTCGACAAAAAAAGGGATTGCATAGTCAATTTTTGGGATATGTAGCATCTAATTAATGGATTCACGGGTAATGGTGAACAGGGTTTCTCCATAAGAGGAAACTATGGCCCTTTGGCTGGGAAAATAATGGGCTTGGAATTTTAGGGTGAATTTCGAGAAGTGGAAAGTCGAAGGGAACATGTACAGAGGAAAAATGGAATCCTAGAGTCCAATTTCGTCGCTCTGATCCAGGAATATATACTTTACCATAAGTGTAATTCGAATAAGTCGAATTCACACTTCAACTCTGTAATCTTGTAGTTCTTATCTGGAAGGGGAATATGATCTAGGTCGACGGGAGGGGGAAGGATCAGATTCTCAGACGTCTTAGCGGATTTGGATTTGGGAGCCCTGAATAACAGAGTTATAAGATGAATTAATGGAGGAATGTAATTACCTAGGTTAATTGAATATGTCGATAGTCAATTTTGGTGGCATTTGTTTTGAAATATGGATTTGGCATGGAGTTGACAGTGTATGGATATGCAAATAGTGTCAGAGTGGTTGAGGAACGAGGTTTTACAGTGCGACGAAGGTGTCTATTATGGAGTGGGGTGATGATGGGGCGATTAACAGTCATGGGGAGGGAATTGATTAGATAACATGTATTTGGGGTATGATGTGCGACAGGTGAAAGTGGGGTACAGTGGAAGAGTGAGGTGGGCGGTATTGGGTAGGTGGTTTGGCAGGATTCTGGACGGTGGGGTAGGTGGTAAGTGGATTTGAGTGGGGTGTCTGAAATGATGAGAGGGTGACACATTAGGTGGGGCCAGTGTAGGGGGAACCTCTTTTATAGACCCCCCCATTGTTAAAGGTAGAAATTTCGGGGGGTGGGGTTCGAAATGCACTGAGGATCATCGATCTGGGTGCTGCTAGATGTTGCTGAAGAAAATTTTGCGTATTTTAGTTGCAACATGACAAAGAGTCTTATGCATAATAAAACTTAGGATAAAATCATACAATGGGTAGTGCTAAGATCACCCTTTCTCATTTTTTCACCAAGGTCTTATTTCCTAAGTTAAAAACATCAAAATTTACTCAAATAAAAGGGTATTTTAACAATCCCTTTCAACTTTTATTAAAATAAACATCACTAACCTAACTCCTAACCTAAACAACTAACTTATTAATCCATCTTAGATTGTTTGATTAATTATTACTCTAACCTAGGTAATTTTGCCAATATTAAAGTGTTTCACCAAATTTATTCACTAACCTATCAACATAAATTTAAAAGGCCTGATCATGATTATACAGTATGAGTCAAACCAAATTAATTTTTCATGGGGTTTTATATTATATATATATATATATATATATATATATATATATATATATCGTGTTTTCATTTTTTCTATTTTTATCCTTTTTTTTTTGTTTATCCTTTTTTTTTTCTTTTCCTTTGTTTTTGTTTTTGTAAATCATTTGAAGAATAAAATATTATTTACAATAAAATATGACTAGAGGAAGAAATTCTAATCACCAGGTGATACTATGAAATATAGGGTTAGAAAAGATGTACGCAATGTTATGGTGTATGTAACTAGCCGTATATTTTATAATATTTCAAAAGGTCCACAATATCTCGCTAACAACTTCGGGAAACTACCGAATCTTAATGAACATTTTTTCTCCTTCACTTCTAAGAACATGTGTTCACCCACTTTAGAATCTGTAAACACTCTATTCTTGTCAGCATAACGTTTCTACCTGTCGTGGACAAACTTTAAATTATGCTTGATCTTTTTCATGTTCTCTTCCATTTCCTTTAACAAATCCGGTTCAACAAGTACTCTCTTTGTTGGATTATCCCAACTCATTGGTTTGTTACACTTTATTTCATACAATGATTCAAATGGATTCATTTTTAGTGAGGTCTGATATCCATTCTTCTGGAAAAAATAAACTAAATAAATATAATATTCCCACTTGGATGGTTTATCCATTACATACATTTGAAGCATTTCTTCAATTATTATGTTAGTCCTCTTTGTTTTACCATCATACTTTGGTTGATATATTGTACTGAGATATAGATTTGTCCCAGAGCCTTTGAACAAACCCTTCCAAAAATTTGAACTAAACTTTTGATCTTTGTCTGAAACTATTTCCTTAGGAACTCCATGCAGTCTAGAAACTCATTTCATATAGATTTATGCAATATTTGTTTCCTTGTATGTAATATTCACTCAGATAAAATTCATTTTTTTATTTCATTTATCCACCACCACTGTGATGGAATAAAGTTTCTTCATTATTTTTCATAGCTTAGTAATGAAATCAACTGTGACAACTTCCCACTTCCATTTTGGAATGACAAATGACTACAATAACCCCAATATATTCCTATGGTTTTTCCTTTCCTTATAACATTCTATACATATGAATATGTAATTAGCCACTTCTTTCTTCATTCATAGCCAAACGTATTAGCTTCTCACAACTGCAATTTTTTTCTAATATCTTGGGTGCCCTGCATATGGAACGTTGTGCATTTACGTCAACACTACATTTTTTTTCTCATTAGAATTCCTCACATATTCTTTGTTCTTGTACATGAGAATTTCATCTTCTTTCAACTCATAAAGATTAAGTTTCATCTGAAAATTACCTTGTTATAATTTTACTTTTATGTTCACATATTGTTGATCTAAATTTTCAACTTCAATAATTGTATCTTTTGGATCGGTCATGTACATGGTAATGGTTCCAACATACACTTGATTATCCTGCCTACTGAGTGCATCATGCACTTGATTTTATTTGTCCTTTATATGCTTAATTTTAAGGTCGTATTCGCTCAAAAATTCCATCCATCTTGTTTGTCTAACATGTAATGTTGGTTGTCCAAACAAATGCTTCATATCATAGTGGTCTGCCCTTAGTTAAAATTTCTTGTCAATGAGGTAATGTCTCCAAATTTTTAGTGCATGTACAAATTCTTATGACTCTAGATTGTGGGTAGAATAATTATTCTCATGTTCTTTTAATTTTTTGGGCTCATAACATACCACATGATATGTTTTACTAAGGAATCCACCAAGCTCTTCCTTGCGTGCATTTCTACACAAACCAAAATATTCATCCTTATATGCAATATTCAAGATTGGTGCACTTTTCAAGGTGTACTTCAGTTGCCAAAAGATCTATTCACAATTGGAAGTCCATTCAAACTTCACTCCTTTATTTTGAAAAGGAGTGATTCAACTTGTAATCTTTGAGAATCTTTTTATGAATATTTGGTAATAACCGATAATACCCATGCATGATCTAACCTCTATGACATTTCTTGGTGATGACCATCCTCTAGTGGCCTCTATCTTCTTAGGATCAACTACTATCCCCTCTACGGAAATGATATGCCCCAAGTAGTGAATCTTTTTTTGGTAAAATATGCATTTACTTAGCCTAGCATACAATATATGCTCTCTCAAAACTTGCAACACCATTCTTAATGTTTCTCATCTTCCTCTTACGATTCATAGTAGACGAGTCTATCAATTAGGAAAACAATTACAAACTTGTACAAGTACTCCCTAAACACTCCATTCATTAGGGACATAAAAATTGATGGGGCATTTAATAGTCCAAATGGTACTACCATGAATTTATGATACCCATATAGTTTCCTAAATGTTTTCTTGATGATGTATTATTCCTTTATCCTCACTTGATGATAACATGATCTTAAGTCAATATTGGAAAAGATTCGTGCTTCTTTCAACTCATTAAATAAGTCATGAATTCTTGGAAAAGGATATTTGTTATTTATTGTGGCTTTATTCAGTTGTCAAAAATAAATACAAAGCCTCAGGGTTTCATATTTCTTCTCACTAAAATAACTAGGGATCCCTAAGGAAACAAACATGGACATATATACCCCTTCTTTAAAAATTTCCAGGTTAAATATGCAATTCTTTAAATTATGGTTTTCCCATTCTATAAGGTGTATTGGACACTGGGGCACTTCCTAGCACCAAATCAATATATAAATCAACATCTCTCTTTGGTGGAAATCCCAATATTTGTCTAAAACCATCCTCAGAATCCCTCAAGACTGGATGGTCATTAACGTTTTCCACGTTATCTTAGGTTTCCTCTTCCATATGGGCTACAAAAATATGACATCCCTTCCTGAAACACTTCTTAAACTGCATAGATGAAATCTCTTTAATAGCTACAACTCTTCGAATGCCCTGAATCTTTCCTTCTTTCCCTTCTTCGTCAAGAAATGTGATTGTCTTGTTGTAATAATCTAGGACAACAAGATATTTTTCCAACCAACCCATGCCAATTAGATGGTCATATTGACCCAATGGTATAATGTTCACATTTAAGTTTGTGCTAAATCCATTCATATATATTTTACAATATTTAACCAACTCGTTGACATTTCCCTTAGCCTGTGTGGCTAACTGAAATAACCATGATTTCTTATGCTTAATCCTTTGCAAGTGAAACATTTCAACAATGTTAGAATTTATGTAACTATGGCTAGTTATATAATCAATTAAAATTGATTTGGGTTTTGTCAATATTACCTTCCACTTCAATCACGGGGGATTGATATTCAACATGCTTGTTGTCCAAGGATGCATAAAACTTTGGCATGTTTCCTCCCATATTTCCACTATTTCATCCTCTTGAATGTTGTGGATAGTCCTCATTCTTTCTCCTTTGTGACGACGGTCCCTATATAAGTGATTTCTCTAACATCCCCAACATTTTGCAGGTTGTTGCCTCGACCTTTTCCCAAATGAATCTGTAGTCATGTGCTCATTTTGGCCTCAAATTCCTTTCTAATCTTCTTGGGTGTTGTTCTTGAAAAAGGGTGGCTTCAAACCTTTTTTCCTTTGATTCTTTGTTTCCTTCATCTTGTCATTCCAAGGATTTTGGAAAACTGGTCTTGATTCTATTCATAAATATGCCTTGCTCTACTTATGGTTTCCTCAAAGGTTTTGGGGTTATCATAATGAATCTTTTCAATATATAAGGCGTATAACCAACTTCGAAACCTTTTGATTTTGACCTTCTCATATTCTATGAGGTCAACATATTTCATAAATTCAAAGAATCAATTATCATATTCGTCCATTGTCATGCTTCCTAACTTGAGTTCAAATAACTCTTTCATCTTCCTTTCATAGTAATGCTCATACAAATATTTCTCTTCAAAATATTCTTTTCACTGACTCCACGAGATTCACTTCTCATGAAGGTTCTTCACTTGCTTAAAAGCTTATCCCAACACATGGATGCCTTTCCTTGCAATTGGTAGGTTGCAATTCTATATTATACCCTTGAGGGGTAATCATGAAACTCAAAATATTTCTTCATTTACAAAAGTCAAGGCTCGACCTTTTCCCCTTTCCTGTGCTCACCATTGAAAGTTGGTGGCTTGATTTTTTGGAGTTCTCCTTGCAAGATGTCTACCTCAGGCCTTCTCATTTTCCTCCTAACATGAAACACACATGGGATGCTCCATGTCCATAAAATTGCATGATTTATTCTGGTGAATTTCCTTGGAGAATGACGACGCTTTCTCATGCTTCTTTACTTCCTATAATTTTGATGATCATCCCTTTTTATTTGAGATTTGGATGTTGTCACTTGTCTAGAAATAACCACTTTCCTGGTGCTAGAATATTTTTTGACTCACTTATGAAACGTATTTAATCTCTGAAGTATCTCTTCATGACACTTCATAATCCTTTCATTATCATCTCTATAACTATGCACTTCTCTATGCATACTTCTCATAGTTACATGTTCATTCCATTCCTTTCTTCCATTTTACATTGTCTCAACATTACCCATCCTTCCATGGATATCTATGAACTCTTCCTCATGGATATATTACCCCTCAACATCATTCATAACTCCATCACTCATATAATAACCAAAGTCACTTTCCTCTACCTCTAATTCGACAAGAAATGTGCATGTAATGATTAATGTTAGAACATGCATAACATAAAACATTTCATCAATTAGAATATATGTTACTCTTTATCCCAATTTATGAAAGACATGATGCACCAAATAAAAATATTATTCTTTATATGCATTCATCTCTTAAACAACTTTCCAACGGATGTACTCATGACTCAATCTGAGTTCTAAGAGAAACGCTACAACATTTATAAGTTGCAATTTTCACTCTTTCACTGCTACAGAATATATATTATTATTTTCTAAAAAAATTTAGTACAAAATTCAAAATTATGAGTGGAAATATGTATTTTACTCAATATTTTTCCAATGACTATTTGTTTACTTAATTCTCAACTCCGAGCTCAAAGTTATGTTCCAGAGAAGTTTTGACTATTTACTGGTGTTTTCTTTCTCTTCCTGCACATTTTAACATACCCATATTCTAAATATGGCTTCATGGTTGTTTTCTATGGTTCATAAATTTTCCATAGACTACTCTTGTGCCCCAAACAGACCTCTGACCAAGGAGTTATTACTTCTGGAAGAAATCCGGTTTTGAAATTTTACCTGTACTATTTTGGATGTAACTTTCTCATATGAGATTTATTTTTCATATGTAATAACTCATTTGATAGCTCTATATGAATTATTTTATTTTATCTATAGAGACAAAGTGTACCTTGGTACACTTTATTTTTGTCAATTTTGATTGGCTAAAAACATCGTTTAGGGCCTCAAAATCGCCCCGCAAGTTAATGACCTTCAAAAACCACAAATTTTCAAATAAAATTGATTGTTTTACTATGTTACCTACTCGTAAATCTAATTCATTGATCTCAAATAGTATGAAATATGAGTCTCTTAGTTGACTTTATCCACCTTCGACCATCGACATTCTACTTTGGGTGCGCACAACATTTTTCCTAATCTAGAGACCCTACCGTAGGCCATCGGCCTAATCCCTTGACAATGAATTCATAACACCATGCTAAATCATCCTTCCTAACCATTGGTCGTAAGTCATCGATAATTTTCATTCGAAAGTGAAATTCCTTACCAATATGGCCAACGCCTCACCATCGACCCATCGGTCGTTGATCATTTCCCTTGGAAACCACTTGTAACAAACTGTTAAACCGCCTGACCCAACCAGAAGCCATCAACTACTTCTGTGTTGACATGGAAACTACTGATATGGCATGACATGTCGATGTTGATGTGGAATGACACATCATCCTAAGGTGTTAATTTGGTTGACGTGTCACAACACATGGATGTTAAATTGACATGACATGTGGATGCTAACATGGCATGAAACATCATCACCCTTTTTTTGCAATCGACCATTGGTCATTTCTCTTGTTTGACCGAACAACACGTTGAATCGGTTGATGCCCAGTCGTAGACCCATTGACCATCGTCGACTTATGTTACTTGATTGAAAAAATTCATTGTATCGACTGATTCTTGACCATCGACGATTTATGTTGGAAAATAAAAACACTTAGTCAAATTTGTTGACCCGACTGTTTGTCACCAACGATTTTCCTTGGCCAACTTCAACACTTAGAGAATTTTCAATCAAATTCCGATCAATAAGGGGTTGTTTATTTTTAAGAAAAGATGATATTAACTATCCATTGGCTTCACTTCACAAACCTATGAATTAAGTCCTAGCCATTGATCGTCCCAAACCTCCCAATTAATGAAAAATGAATTCATACCGTTGATTTAATCCATTTCCAAAATAGTAAAAAATCAATCTCGGTCGTCGATCTATTTCAACTTCAAAATGGACAAAAATGAATCATAACCATCAATCTACTCAACCTTTCAAATGAACGAAACCTTATGAGCTTTTAAATTTATGATGATGAATCTCAACCTTCTGTCTTGAGATGAAAACAAATCTTAGTCGTCGATTCTTCTAACTTTGTTCAACGCTGCAACAACCATTAAAACTTAAAATTTGACCTTCTAGATCAAATTTAAGATTGCAGATTTGCAGATGTACTACATCAAAATTTTCTTATACATTCATGAGTAATTTAAACTCAATTTTTTCTCACAAATTTGGGGAATTCACTCTAATGTTTATCCATTTTTCCCCAAACTCAAATAGAAAAAAGTCTGCAACAACAAACTAGTTAAACTCACATTGGTTCAAGCCCATACAAGACTGGTGTTTGAACCAGAATCTTTGATACCATAATGTAACATCCCCCAACCCAACTGAGAGACATAATGGTGTGGAATAACTCATAAATTAAAAGTTTTGACAGCTAATTCAATTCTTGTAGCTTCCAACTACAAATTATAACGAGATTTAGCTAATGTTTGTCACCATTAATTTAATGCATCTACAACATACTAAAATGAACATGAAATGAAACTAAAAACTCATTACAATAGTATATAAATCATTATCAAGTATGCAGAGTTTGTGAACAACAATTTAGTTCATAAATAAAAATAGAAGCATGATAAAAAACTTATCTTTTATAAATAGTTGTTCAACAAAATACTTGGGGTGGATGTTCTACCCAGCCATATACTAACCATTTCAAATCTCAGCATCTAGTCACCCCTGAGATAAGGCTAGTAATTGAAAAAAGAGTGTGGTCTTTCACTATCCACTCACAATTCAAAAAATCAGAACCGAGTGATATTCTCCTACATTTATCCCAATTTTCCACCATCTCTCTTCCTCTTTACCTTTCCAACCAAAGGAATGTACCACTTCATCGATATAAGTCCCTTGGTTGTTTCATTCATTTATCAAGGTCTATGTAGCACAGGTAACCAATAATCTCTCGTCTGGGAACTCCTAAGAACTTGCTTCTAGGAAAAACTACCAGCAAACAACAATAAGCATGTGTTGTTACAATTGAACTTGCATAGGAGTCTACCCTTCAGGCTGACTACCTAGCTCTTCAATATTCATCTACAAAATTCTCCAAAAACACTCAAGTAAGGTCTATAATTCACCCTCCATGGTTGTTCGAGCTCCAAGCTCTCTTTCTTTCTTTCTACTTTCTTCTCATGCACAAAACTTGACTCTCTAAAAATTGTTGTCCCAACAATATGAATCTCCTCCCTTTGGCTTGTCTTTCTTGACTCACACACTTCCCCAAGCTCATTGTACTCATTTCCCATGTGCCCAATAACTATGGGATGTGACTTCTCGCACTCATCCTCTTACATGCATTGCATGGTTGGATTAAGGAACACTCAATCAAAAATTATAAGGTTCATATATCAATAGAATATTTAGGATAATGGGTTGAATCAATATACATGGGTAATTCCCCCTTGGACCCCCACTTAGGCATTCTCTTAGACCATTATCTCTCATGTGGATTAATTGACCTTAATATATGTCCATGTCTTCTTAGCAACTGAAATCACATTTTATTATTGAAACATAGAAATAGAATTTGTATATTGCATTGTTGCATATTAAATTTAAGCATTAATTGTTAAGATGCATGCAAACTACAAAATCCAACCAACATATATTACCACTGACATTGGATGGAGAATGTATATATATAT
>JZKD02S1673621.1:324224-338037 GCA_000966675.3 Picea glauca
ATATTGTATTTATTTGATAATTAAATTTTCAAAATATGTATATATACTTAAAGAAGATTTGATTTGTAAACTATGTTTAAGTTGTTATATTTGCTTGGCTATTTAAAAAAAAATTGAATTTTAATGAATTCTACAAGGATAGTGGAGGGTTTTGAACCAACCACTTAACATAACGGGATGCCTTAATAGTACACTCCACCACCGAGGATAACTTTGATAGATATCCTTTCTTTAAATTTAAATAAGTTCAATTAATTTTAACTATCAAATTAATAATTATTTTATAGTAATTTAAATTGTTTAATTATTATTAATAATATAGATTATTATATAAGTTCAACTAAATCAATATATGTTTTTTAATAGTTAAATAATAATGATTTACTTAACTAATTATTATCTAAAATATTTATTTTATAAATATATAAACTTTTATTGTTCTAATTTAGAAAACAAATTTATTTTTAAAATGAACACCCAATTGATGATGATGATGATGGTGATGATGATTAATGTCCACTAAGGCTGAATTGGTCTATAAGATCTTAAGAGAGTAAGTGATTACTTTCGATTCTTTAGAATTTTGTTTATGTGCTCGAAAAGGATTAAGAGAAGCTTTCCAAGATCACCACAATTTTGTTGAGTTAGGAGGTTAAGAAGGTTGGCAGTGTGACAAATATCTGGAAAATGAGATCTAATATGGGTATAGGATGGACAATCTAAAAGAAAGTTTTTTTCATATTCAACCTTATTAGTGTCACAAAGGTGACACATTCTTTCATCCCATGGCATTTTAGGAACTGACTAATGCCCAGTTTCACTATGGAGCTCATGAGAATTTTTTCTTATATTAGAAATGATTATTATTTTTCTTTACAGTTAGCAAAACAAATACATAATTTTGATCTTCTAGATTATGGTTGATTACATCCTTATAATACCTTAATTTTATTTTTTTCTCTAACTCTTTATCACACCACATTTTCACCTTAAATTTTGATTTGACGTTTTTTTTAATAATATCTTTATTGTGAAAAATTGTGTCTTCCATGATTCCCCAATAGTTTAGCCAAGACCGGGAATCTTTATGCCAACCTTGCTTGAGTTGATGGTTGTTATGACTCGATTTTGAAGTAATTTTAGGAAGCCTCTTGTCTTCCATGTTGTTTAACTTGTTCTTTGTAATATACCAAATATAAAAGGTATGCAAAATAGAAATAAAATGCTAGAAATGGGAGAATAACAGTAATATAACTAGCATAACCTCCACAATAACATAGAAATGATATAAGAAAAACAACAAAAATAACACTTTGATTCAGAAAGAAATGTTCACGAGCCTCTTCGAGGGGGCAACCTCCAGTTGAGCAGCGCTCTATTACAATAATCTCCAAGATAGGGTTCTCATACCCTCAACTCCTATTTATACTAAATATGTCTATCAAAAGAAGCATCTAGAGGAAGATCATTCTAGAAGCAGAAGCTTCTATTAGGTCTTCTTACATCCACCTTATTCTATTTTATTGAAAGGCCTTATTAATATTGACCTTTATTACATCTGAATATATTGTTATACCTATGTGCGGGTTAGTACCCTAACATGTCCACCCCCTTAAAAAAAACCTTGTCCTCAAGGTTTGAGATGTGGAAATTGTTGCAGAATGGTAGCTGGTTCCCAAGTGTCATCTACTGGAGTTGTATCTTTCCACTGGACTAGCACTTCCTTGATGGTTCTCTGACGCAGGCAATTCTCACGCTTGTCCAAAACTACTTCTGGCTGTAGCCAAATGGATCCTTCTTCAAATAACTCAGGAAGGTTGGTTTGAATTTGGCACCTAGTTCCAATCACCTTCTTTAAGCATGAAACATGAAAAATAGGATGTAGCTTCGAATGATTGGGCAGAGCTAACTAATAGCCTATTTGTCCCACATGCTTGAGAACTATATAAGGACCATAAAATTTGGGCACTAGCTTCTAACAATGCTTAGCCTTGAGGGAATTTTTCTTGTAAGGTTGCAGTTGCAAAAAGGCTTGATCCCCTTCTGTAAATTGACATTCAGAGTGACCTTGATCTGCTTTTTGCTTCATGCGATTCTATGCCCTAACCAAGTTCTCTTTGAGGGTACGGAGAATAGCCTCTCAAACTATAAGTGATTGGTCAACCTCCTGGACTTTTGAGGCACCTGGTAAGCATGAGAGAACTGAAGGTGGCTTCTGTCCATATACCGCTTCAAAAGATTCATGTGTGTAGCTATATGGTAGAAAGTGTTGTACCACCATTTAGCTAGGGGTAACCATTGAGCCCACTGATTTTTCTTTTCATAGGAAAAAGACCTCAAATATGTTTCCACACACTTGTTGACAACTTATGTTTGACCATAAGTCTGGGGATGATAAGATGTGCTGAGATGCAATTGTGTTCCCTATAGCTTGAACAATTCTTGCCAAAAATTGCTTGTGAAAGTTGGGTCATGATCAGAAACAATATAGTGCGGCATGCCATGAAGCTTGAAGACCTGGGCCATGAAAATTTGAGCCACCTTGGATGCTGTAAATAGGTGTTGAATAGCACAAAAATGACCATACTTGGAAAGACAATCAACAACCACCATTATGACTGATTTATTTCCTGATTTGGGTAAGCCAGTAATAAATTCCATAGAGATATCCTTCCAAATAGCAGGTGGAATCAAAAGCGGTTGTAGTGTGCCCAAAGATTTGGCTATTTCTCCCTTGTTGCATTGACATACATCACATTCAGCAACAAAATTATGGATGTCCTGTTTCATACCATCCCAGAAAAAAGAACGTTTAACCCTGTCATAGGTTTTGGTGAACCTCGAGTGCCCCACTGTGGGTGTAGCATGAAGCTCAGAGAGTGTCATGGATTTAAGCTTTAATTGCTTACTTAAATACAAATGACCTTTGTATCAAAGCTCATCATAGAGCCAAGAGTACCCCGGGGGAGCTGGAGCATTAGACTGCAATTGTTGGATCAGAAGAGAACTTTTGCGATCTTGTAGCCATTTCTGGTGAACGGCTTGGAGCCAATCTGGTACAATGAAGGAAAGAGAAAAAAGGGATCCTTCATCTTCATATTTTCGGGAAAGTGCATCCGCCACCACATTTTTTTTTCCTTTCTTGTAAATGATCTCATAATCATATCCAAAGAGCTTAGTCACCCATTTTTGTTGCTCTAGGGAGGAAATGCATTGTTCTAGAAAATACTTGAGGCTTTGATGGTTTGTCTTAATTTGGAAATGTTTCCCCAATAGATAAGGGCGCCACAGATCAACAGCATGCAGAATATCCAACATTTCCTTTTCATAGATGAATTTGCCCAGATTCCTTTTAGATAGTTGCTTGTTGGTAAAGGCCAGAGGTCAACCCTCTTACATAAGGAAAACACCAATTCCTTTCCCTGAGGCATCACATTCCAACAAAAAAGTCTTTTTGAAATTAGAAAGGGCCAGAAATGGAGTGGTGAACATGGCTATATTCAAGGTTTGAAAATATTGAGCAGCGACTGGAGTCCAAGTGAAAGAGTTGTTTTTTAGGAGAGCAGTGAGAGGTGTTGCAATCTTTCCATAATTCTTAACAAACTTGCGATAATACCATGTTAAGCCACGCAAGATTTTGAGAGTCTTTGGGTGTGGCCAGTCTTGCATAGCTTCAATCTTTTTTGGATCCATCCTGATGCCATCATTTCCAACCAGATGACCCAAGTATTCTACTTCTGAGATGCCAAAAGCACATTTAGACTATTTCAGGAAAAGTTGGTGCTGAGAGAGTAGATGGAGAACTCGATCCACATCTGTAAGATGGTATTTCCACGTTTTTCTATAGATAAGGATATCATCAAAGAAAACTAAGACAAAATGATGGATAAAAGGAAGAAAGACATGATTCATGAGGCTTTTTAAGGTGGAGGGGCCATTACACAAGCCAAAGGGCATGACCAAAAACTCATAGTGGCCCTCATGAGTTCTCAATGTAGTCTTGGGAACGTTTGCCTCTTTCATACATATCTGGTGGTATCCCGAGTGAAGATCAAGTTTAGTAAAGAATTGGGCACCAATCAATTCATCTAGGAGGTCATCAATGACAGGAATGGGAAATTTGTCTTTAATGGTCAGTTTGTTGAGGGCACAAAAGTCAGTACACATTCGCTAAGAACCTTATTTCTTCAGAACCAGGACTACAGGAGAAGAATAAGGGCTCATACTAGGGCGGATACCGCCTGCATTAAGGAGTTCCTGGACCATTTCCTCAATTTCATTTTTTTGTGAAAAGGGGTGGCGATACAGACGAATATTGGGGGGAAGGTTTCCGGGTATAAGGGGAATGGAATGATCATGAACACCATGGGAAGGAGGGAGTCCTTGCGCAGTGGAAAATACCATTTGATGTTTATAAAGGAGGGCTTGGAGGTCTTGCGGCACTGAGGGTGTCTTTGTTGCTTGTATGGCATGGAGTTGGGCAATAACACTAGAATGACCTTTTTGAGCATCTTTTCCATGCGATGGGAACTAATGATCTTAGGTGACCCAACGATAATGCCTTGGAATTTATATTGGTGGCCCTCTTGGTCAAATTGGATGGTTAATTCCTTAAAATCCATGAGAATGGGACCCAAAGTCCTTACCCAGTCTGCACCCAACACAATGTCACAACCGCCCATGTCGATAGAAAACATATTGGTTTTTAGGTTATAGTCACTGATTTGGAGAGCACATTTTCACAGCACCCTCCACATTTCATGGAACCACCATTGGCAATCATGATTTGGAAATTGTTGACAGCATGGATGTAGCAATGAGTTTCTTGGGCAATGCGGCGATGAATAAAATTATGGGTCCTTCCACTATTAAGCAAAATGATGACCTTCTGATGCTTGATGTAACTGATTAACTTGAGGGTTTGGGGAGTGGAGAAGCCAGTGAGATCATTGAGGGAAATGACCAGTTCTACTTCGGGAGGCTCTGAGGGAGGGGTTATGTCAGTGGTTTCAGGTGACTTAGACACAAGGGGAGTTTCAACATCCTCCTCCGAAATATCCTTAGAGATGGCCATAAAAATATTTTGTTCCTTACACTTGTGGCCTGAGAAATATTTGTCATCACAATTATAACAAAGGCCTTTGAGTTGGCATTCAGCGATTTCATCCCTGGTCAATTTTTGGATCTTTAGTGGGGTGAAGGGAGTAGTTGGATTTACAGGTTTAGGGCGAGGTATAAAGGAGGGTTTTTGGTTTTGAGAAGATACAGCCTATTGTTCTTTTTAAGCTCTTTTAGTAGCCTCCACCAAAATTGAAGTTCGAGCCATGAGGACATGGGCCCAAATCTCATCCTTGAGGCCACTGATAAAACACCCTCGAAAAAATGCATCAGTCATGCCCTCTATTTGGAAATCCAGGCACTCAAAGGTAGCTATAAGTATTCCACTATTCCTGATTGTTTCAACTTTGTCAAACGGTCCAAATGGTTGGTGTCAGTGTCAAAGCATTGATAAAGCTCAACCAGAAAGTGTGTCCAAGCAATATACCCTTGACGAGAAGTTTTTCTCCACTACCACCATTGCCAACATTCTTGATCTAGATGGAGAACACCATACTAGAGTTTGGCTAAGTCATATGTAATGTCATATAAAAAGAAATAATTATCCATTTGGGTTACCCAACCAGTGGTGTCTGATCCATCAAATTTGGTCACATCCACCCGCGGAAGGTGTAGGTCACGTTGAAAGTGATGGTGATGAAAGTTATGGGAATGAGAGGAATGTTCACCATCAATATGTGGGGGTGAGTCAGAGGAAGGGTTACCTGTAGGGATATTCAGTTTGGTGCAAAGTGATGAAAAGATAGATTCAAGCTGGGTGGTTAGTTCTTCTTTGACTTCCTCCATTGAGGATTGTATGGTTGCAACATTGGCAGTGAGTTGTTTCACTTCTTGTTGGGTCTCGGTGAGACTAGATTACAAGGTATTGAAGCAAGCTTCCAATTCTTGACTATGTGTATGGGCCATGAGGACGAGGGAACCAAAAAGGGGTGAGTGGGGTCAAAAACAATTTTCCGATAAATGATATGTATGAAGGTGATAAGGGAGAAGAGGTGAATCCAATGAAATAGGTCTCAAATAATGGTGAAAAATTTTCCCGATTTTTTTTTTGTTTTTTTTACACTTGCAGTGTTATACTCTGGTCTAAAGAATACTGCAGAGATGAAATCCCCAAATGATTAACTAGGAAGAAAAGTGTAGTGATTTGGCAACCCAAACACACTTGCGTGACAAGAGATCTTGTCTGTTTTAATTTTTTTATGTTTCTTTTCCCCAAGGGTTAGGTATTCAAGGGTTCTACAGACAAGGGTTTTCCTTGTGCTATAGCTCTCTGAAATACGTGTGGGTCCAACAGTAGTACTCGACCCAATATCTCAGGGCACTAACTAAGGAGGATAGACCGTACCCCTAGTCGTACTACCCGACTACCCAGGTACTAGAGAGTATCTTCCAGAGTGCTATTCTCCGTGGCACTATAGAAGTCGGGTAACTAATTGGTTTATCTAAAGAGGGCTTAAGAAAATCTAGGCTGATCTGTGCACAGGTATTTTCTGATGCACTACCACTCGAAGGGGTACCAACAGGGGTTACAAGGGTGGCCAACAGATGTGCGCTTAAGAACCACTTTCATTTCCTGCATGTATGAATCCCTCAACCGCGGATTTATGTGTGTAACGATAGATATTTGTGGCTTAAAGATGCCAGAATACGTCTCTACCCTAAAAAAAAATTACCCACAATTTATGGCAAGGAAAGTGCTTTGATACCACTTGTAATATACCAGATACAAAAAGTATGCAGAACAGAAATAAAATGCTAGAAATGGTAGAATAATAATAATATAATAGGCATAATCTCCACAGTAACACAGAAATGATATAAGCACAACAATAAAAATAACACTCTGATTCATAAAGCAATGTTCGCGGGCCTCTTTGAGGGGGAAACCTCTAGTCGAGCAATGCTCTACTATAATAACCTCCAAGCTAGGGTTCTGATACCCTCGACTCCTATTTATACTAAATATGTCTATCAAAATAAGCATCTAGAGGAAGATCCTTCTAGAAGTAGAAGCTTCTATTAGGTCTTCTTACATCCGCCTTATTATATTTTATTGAAAGGCCTTATTAATATTGACCTTTATTACATCTGAATATATTGTTCTACCTATGTGCGGGCTAGGACCCTAACATTCTTATACATTAGGTATTTAGTCATTGCCATTCTCTTAATGGGGGAGAGACTTGTTTCTAAGAGGAGGATGGGATAGGGTGCATTTACTTTAATTTTTAGATTATAGGTTACAAAATTGTTTTGTATTTTCTCTATCTTTCTGCAGGATTCACGAGAGATACTATAGCCCCGGAATTTAGATCCATAAAGAATAGCAGGTGTAAAAAGAGTCTCAAAGATGAGTGTCTTCTTATCCCAACTCCAAATATTAGTTGAATTACAATTGTTTTCAAGCCCATAATAAGCTTTTCATCTCCCAATAATCCTTTTTCTCAATGCTATAATTCCAATTGAGCTTGTGGTTAATATCAATTCCAAGATACTTGTATGAAGTCACTTCCTCCAAAGTGTATTTTTCATATACGAAGGTGTCATAAAGGATCTTATTTCATTTAATAATCATGACCTTAGTCTTATCACTATTAACAATCATACCCATATTGGAGCAAAAATCCTTGAGGATTCTTATTTGGTTTTCAAGATCATGGGGACTCCTTTCCATAAGAATGATATCATCTTCATAAAGAAGAAGATTGATGACTATAAAAGTGAGAGTAGGGCTGACACAACCTTCTTTTTCCAAGAAATATTCTAACTTGTCAATGTATATGCCAAAAAGGGTAGGGGACAAGGGACAACCTTGTTTGACTCCAATATTCCAGTTAATCTATTTTTACCATCTATCATTGTTTTAAGCTTAGCAATAACATTCTCATACATCCTTATTTCATCAGCCCTAAACTCGAGAGACAATTTTATCTCTTCCAACCTATTCAAAAGGTTTTTCCTAGGAACCATGTCAAAATCTTTTCTAAAGTAAACAAAACAACAAAAAAGATTGGTTTTAGTATTGTGGAACTCCTCTGCAATGATCCTAAAGGTAACAAGATGGTCCACAGTTGAATGATATTTCCTAAAATTGGCCTATCCTTTAGCTCTTTTACTGTGACTTTCTAGCCAAAGGTTAATCTTCTTTTCCAAAATACTTCCATAAATCTTGGCTAAAATCGGGCTAATCATAATGGTCCTATAATTAGAGGGAATGTTTCTATCCCCATTTTTAAAAATAGGAACAATGAGGCTTTGCATCCAGGGTTTAGGGAAGCCTTGCTTGAATGCTAGATTGAAAAGCTTGTGTATGTGAGGGATAAGGATTGACCCTTTGATTTTAAAAATTTCAGCTTGGTAGCCTTCAATGTCCTTAGCTTTCCCATTTGCAAGCCGCTTAATCCCGAACTCTATGTCATCTAAAGAAAAAAGTTCTTCCTTTGTAGGAACAATAGGAACGGTTTCCATGGCATTAGGGAACTCATAAATACTTTTAATATATGAATTCCAGTCCCTTAAGGGAATCCTATTATTTTCTTTAGTATTGCAGTTTAGAATTTGGCTCCATAAACTTTTAGGATCCAACTTATATAGTTGTGAAATTTGTTCTTGCCTTTTATTGATATAGTGCCTTTTTTTCCTTTTAATTAGGTGTTTGTACGTATTAATCTTATCAAGTTTTAAGGACTCATTATAAGCATCCCTAATGGTTTTCCTAGAAATTTTACGTTCTTTATCATACCAAGGGTTGGTCGTCCTATTATTCTTTTTATAGGATACCTAGAAGGACAACTTGTTAATAGAAGTGGAAAGGGTAGTTGTAAAATTATGATAGAGTTCTTGAATGTTGTCTTTATAGGTTAGGATCTTTAATTTACTGTTTAAATTCTTTAAGAAAATGTCGACTTTACTTTTTTCAAACCGCAAATTCCTTTGATTATCAGAATTCTCTTCAATGACACTCCTATGCATGGAAAAGTTTAGAGATAGGTTTAAAGGTTTATGATCAGAGTGAGGCTCGTGGTCATTTAAAAGGTCAAAATTTGTTATTTGGTTGGAAACATGGATATCATATATCACATAATTTACAACACAACTACTTAGCCCATGAATACAAGTCATCTGATTGGAGTTTGGCCATTTCATTACTCCATTGCAAATTATTAGGTCTCGAGAGATGCAGAGCTTGACCAACTTAGTACCAAAAAAATTCTCAATTAGGTCCTCAGAGCTTCTTTTGTAGCTATTAGATAAAACAAGGTCCTCATATAGCCATAAAGGATTATGGTTGGAATCAATGCTTAAAAGAGTAGCTTGTTTAGTTGCAGGCCTAGCATTAAAGTCTCCTAGCATGAGGATATTGTAATGTCCCCCACCTCTTGATGAAGAGGTTTGGAAGACTTAGTGGTCAAGGTGTCCCCACTAGGCCATGGTCTCACACTAAGGGGAAGGGTCAACCAAACTAAGGTTATATTCTTAAGTTGACTTGATAAAAAGGTGAAAAAAGAGTTAAAAGATAATTCAATGAAGAAATAGAAGAGATGGAGGTTGAGTTAGGGTTAACTCTAGAAGTTAATTTAACTCAACAGGGAAATAGAAGAAAAAGTATCAAGAGAAGGCTAGGGCGCACCTCTTAGGCATTTTGGATTGTGGTAATTGTTTGTTATTGCTCTTGAGCATACCATTTGAGGGTTTTGTTGTTACAAACCCTTGGGAACAACTTAGTGATGAAATATCCACTCACCTTGTTTCAAGCTTGGTCTCGAGGATGAAGTACTCCACCCACACCATTCTACACTCATCACAGATGCACTTATCGCTTCAAAAGTGAAGTAGGGCCGTATTGTTCAGGGATTTTCAACAGGGGTGCACCATATCTTGAAGAAGAGTTCAATCCAGCCAATCAGGAGAGCTTGGGGGTATTCCGGCACTTGGATTCTATTTGCAGGTCCTTGACCATCATTTTGGAGGTTTTCTTGACGATTTATCACCATCAGATCTTCAATTATAGATTGGGACGGCCTTGAGGCAAGGAGGATGTCTTGTGATTCAGTCTTTCTTAGATCTAGGGAGTTCTACCTAGAATCTGGACCTGAAACTTCTCCTAAGGGGTTGTCATAGCCCGATCTATCATCATAGAGAGTTTCAGAGGTTTTGGAGGTGTCATTCCTTCAGAATGAATTATTGATCTATCCAGGGCTTCACGAGGGCGTAGATTGTATTAGGATTTCAACCATTGGAGGAGGAGGATTCAGTGTTTGAGCTTCAGACTTCTGGTAGGAGTTTCCTTGGTCTCGATCTACATTTTGGTGGAGTTTGGTACGTTTTAGGCATCTCCTTCAGCTGGGCCGAAATATTGTCCCCTTATCATCCAACAGGACGTACCAGCAACCCAGGGGGGTTGGGCATTCACTTGTTGTTGGCACCTTGGGTCTTCACATTGTATTCAACCTTTTGACGCTTATTTTGTATTGTTGGGAGCATTTTGTAGCAGCTCATATCATTTATCTGTTGGAGCCATCTGAGGACTATTCTAGATCTTCTCTATATTGTATTAGGTTCATGCTTTTTCATAATAAAGGTCATATATATGCTTGTGTTTTCCATATCTTGAGTATTGTTGTGATCTTGCATGTATTGGGTAGATCTTATATGAACCTTGTCTGAATAACTTAAACAAACCCTAAGGCCGAAACATCAGTAGCCACCTTCACATCAAATAATCAATAAACATGTCAGTGGTAGTTAGTGGTTTCAAGCAAAAAAATTGGCTTGGGATCATTACAGATATTACATTTATTTTTCAAACTATAAATATCTTGTTCTAAATTAGTATAGGGACAATTGCTATCTAGATTGTTTTTCTTATAGAAAGTAGAATTAATAAGTGCAAAATAGAAAATTGCTATATACATCTTCTTAGCACTGGTGTCTAAAATTTCTATCCAAATGCATTGATTCAGAGGGTCAATCTTATGAAGGTGAATGTGAGGATAAACGTTCTTTATAATATAACAAACTATACCTCCTATCCCTCTACCGTGAATTTTTTTATTACATAGCCATAACAATGAGATTAAGATTATTTAATGTTAATTATAATTAGTTGCAAATAAAAATTACATTTAACAAACATAATTAGGGGATGTTCTGGTGACACGATCAAAATTAAATGTAAATGTCATTGAGCTGCATTTGGTAGGTGGCCACGTTCCTTCCTTAATTCCTTGAGTTAAGTGGAAAGTGAGTAACAAATCCAAGGTTTAACAGAAGCAATGGCAAGAATTTGAGGCCTTCAATATATTCCATTGACATCGGTCCATATTTCCCGATCTCCCAATTAACTGCCAACTTATTAATTAATTGCAGGAGCCACCTTATTAAATAATTGCATCCGAGAAAATCAAATAGAAGGACAGCCAGCTAGTGCTAAGGACATATCATGGCAAGGAAGTATGGATTATGTTTTATGGTATTAAAAATACTAAAGTGTGGTATTATTAAAAATATTGTAATTATATATATAGATAGATAGATATTAAATGTTTTATTAAATTAAAATTTATATAAAAATATCTAATTTCAAAAATTCAAAATTATTATTTTTTTTTCAAAAACCTATTTTAATATTTATTTTAACACGTAATTATGTAAAACATTATAAAAGTCTAAAGTTTAACTGGTCACCGTGATATGTTTTTAGATACAATTTATTTATTAAAAAATATTCATTAACACTATTTAGAGAAAAAATTTAATTAATGTTATATTTTGTTAATGCAAGGAATAAAGTCTTTTTAAAAATATCCACTAAAGCCTATGCTATTCACAAGGCATAAATGATAAAATACATGTTTTGACATGGACAATTATTTTGATAAATGAAAAGTCTAGCAGAAACATTTTCTTTGGGCACCAATGTCCCTGCCAGATACCATACAGCATTGAACTATGTGTAGAGCAAAAAAACACGGAAGACTAATGTCTCAGTGTTAGAATTCTTCTTTTTCTCGTTACATTAAGAAACCCAGAAAGCTGAGGATCCAGTTAGCAGTTGGACTACGACATAGACTGGTATCTCAGAGTTAGAATTCTTCTTTCTCTCGTTGCATTAAGAAACCCAGAAAGACGAGGACCTAGTTAGCAGTTGGACTAAGACATATTTAGCAAGGCGTTGGCATTGGCCCCTTCGAATGAAACAACATTCCCGAGATGATCAGGAACCATTCTCTGAACCATTTTCTCTGAGTGAGATTGATGTTATTATTGCAAATCCACATGTTCGCATTGAGCTCCGTCTCTGCCGCATGACGCTCTGCACATGTCATCCAGTGGATCAAACCGGACAACCCACACTATGTCATCCAGTGGATCAAACCGGAAACAACACGATAGACAAAACTCAGAGAAATTATTATTAAAAAAGCTTTAAAAACAGAATTATTCATAACAAATTTTAATAATTTTTTTTCAAGACGAGATTTATGGCAACATCTGACCTGAAAACGGACCTGCAGAAACAGAAAACGAAGTGCAGGACAGAGAAATTGAAAACAGATCTGCGTAAAGAAGAAAACGAATTGCAGGACAGAGAAACTGTTTAACAGGACAGAACAGAATGCATAAAACACACGCGCTCAGATTTCATTATTGAATTAGTATTTAAAAGGAATTACATGCAAAGGGAAAGCTTCGTAAACAACGAAGCGTCTCACTCAACTCAGCGATAAAAACAAGGAAGCAAACAATTGTAAGTTAACTAATTTGATTGAGCGATTAAAGGACCGATTGCTCAACTTATTCGTCTAACACACCCCCTTAAGTTGGAGCGTGACAATCATTTAACTTAACAAATGTTTCTGTGGTCAAAGGCTTTGTGAAGACATCAGTTTGTTGATCTGTTGATTTACAAAATTTTACAGTGATTACATCTTCATTTACCAATTCTCGAATAAAATGATAACGGATATCAATGTGCTTGCTCTTTTTGTTGAAGACTTGATTCTTGGACAATGTAATTGCAGAAGTGTTGTCACAATATATTGGAGTTGGCTCCAATTTCTTTGGTGATAAGTCACTCATTAACCTTCTTAGCCAAACAGCTTGACATGTTGCGGAAGTTGCTGCAACAAATTCGGCCTCTGCGGAAGACAATGTAACAATTGGTTGTTTTCTTGATGCCCAAGAAATCAGACTTGGTCCATATTTGAATGCATAACCGGAAGTGCTTTTCCTGTCATCAATGCTTCCGGAAAAATCACTGTCAGTAAAACCAACTAAAAAACTTTTGGATTCTGAAGGATACCATAAACCATAATCAATTGTTCCAGCCACATACCTTGGGTGACTCCATGAATCTAGAGATAAGACTTACAACACACATTATGTCTCGTCTAGTGGCAGTGAGGTACATAAGAATGCCCACTAGCCTTTTATACAGAGTTTGATCAATGGACTTTCCTTGATCATTTTTGCTTAACTTGGTGCCTAAAGCAATAGGAGTAGCTGCAGCCTTACATTCAAGCATTTTCAACATTTTCAACAAATTTGAAGAATACTTTGACTGACTGATAAACATGGCTGATTCTAACTGGCTTACTTCAATACCAAGGAAATACTTCATTAAACCAAGATCAGTCATCTCAAATTCTTTTTCCATGACAACTTTGAATTCATCAATTTTCAAATTGCCAGT
>JZKD02S1673621.1:339367-358622 GCA_000966675.3 Picea glauca
TACATGCGGTTCGAGGTCATTTTGATCTGAGCTATGACTCGATTACTGGGAGGCTTATCATGTATGGTGCAGACAATCCCTTTAAACACTACATCATAACCATGCTGAGAGAGCTCACCTACACTAATCAAATTATGCTTAAGACCTTGGACATAATACACCTCTCAGATGCATTTCTTTTCATTATTCTTAGAGAGTACAGAAACGATACCCATTCCTTGAACATTCACCAAATGATCATCCCCCAACTTTACTTTATTTTTGACAGTACTATCAAAAGACAAAAATAGGTCTTTGTTACCTGTCATATGATTGTTGCAACCGTTGTCAAGCATCCACATATCTGAATCGGTTGGTTCTGTAGTCGCATGGCAGGACTAAAACATGGTTTCTTGCACTTTCTTTTCCTCTGCAACATGTGCGGTTCCATGCTCTTGATTCGTAGGCCTTTTATAACATTCAGACTTGTAGTGTCCAAACTTCTTACAGTAATGGCACTGAATTTCTGATTTGTCAACCCATTCATGAGTGTGACCTCTGCCTCAACCTCTATCATAGGAAGATTTGCATGCGACTAATCTGGGTCTGCATGCGAAGCATTTTGCGGCTGGGATCTACCTCGCCAACCTCTTCCTCGTCCTCTGCTTCTTCCGCTACGGACTCGACCTTTGCTTATGGTGGCTTGCATTTGGAAAGCTGATTCCAATGAAGTGTTTTCTCTCTGCAATCTCACCTCATGTGATAAAAGAGAGCCCAACAGCTAATCTATGGTAAACGTAGTCAGATCCTTCGATTCCTCGATTGCAACAACAACCATATTAAATTTTTCAGGAAGGCTTTGCAATACCTTCTCCACAATTTTCTGATTGGGAATGTCTTCACCTTGACTTCGGATTTGATGGACGAGGTGCTTTACACTAGTCATAAACTGGTCGAATGTCTCTATATCTTTCATAGACATTGTTTCAAAGTTCCGTCGCAAAGTTTGCAACTTGACGGTCTTCACTTGCTCGGTTCTTTGATAGATATTCATGAGAGTATCCCATGCTCCTTTGGCGGTGCTCTCGCCTTCAATTTTCGGAAAGATGGACTCATCCACCCCCTGAAAGATAATCCATAAGGGTTTTGCATTTTTCTTGACCACTTCTGTGTAAGTGCGTCTCGCATCCCGATCCAATGCATCTCTATCTTTAGCTTTTAGCAAGGTAACTCCATCTTCGACAATCTCTAAGCATTCATGAGAGCTCAGAAAAACTTTCATCTTGGCTACCCAAGTGCTATGATTCGCTCCGTTCAAAACAGGTGCTTGCATGAGAGCCTGGTTGCTCATGCTGGCCATTTTCTGCTCAAAAAATTATATACCGGTGGCTAAAAAACAAATTGCACAGAAAAAAAATAGATTTGCAATTCTTACAGAGCTTGCTGAAAAACGTTTTGCAATTCGACAAGATGGACAGAGGCTAGATCTGCAGCCTGCTCTGATACCATGAAAATGGACCTGCAGAAACAGAAAATGAAGTGCAGGACAGAGAAATTGAAAACAGATCTGCGTAAACAAGAAAACGAATTGCAGGATAGAGAAATTGTTTAACAGGACAGAACATAATGCATAAAACACACGTGCTCAGATTTCATTATTGAATTGGTATTTAAAAGGAATTACATGCAAAGGGAAAGCTTCGTAAACAACGAAGCGTCTCACTCAACTCATCGATAAAAACAAGGAAGCAAACAACTGTAAGTTAACTAATTTGATTGAGCGATCAAAGGAGCGATTGCTCAACTTATTCGTCTAACAGGACCCATTTTCTATATACTATAGCATACATTTTTGGCCTCCATATCCAAGTTGGAAGACTTGATCTATCCTCCATAACCAAGTTTCTGGTTATCCAAGTTGGAAGACTCTCTCTCTCCTACATAACCAAGTTTCTGGTTGTTCCAGAACCAAGTTTCTGATTATCCAAGTTGGAAGACTCTATTTCTCCTCCATAACCAAGTTTCTGGTTTTTTTGGAAGAAAATATTTATAATGTTTTCCAAAACTAATGTCCTTTGTTTTGTCCAATTGTCCAATTTCAGTAGATTTTATTCTCTTTCTTCCGATAGAAGGTTCTCCCTACACTACAACAAAACAATTATGAGAAAGTCTACATAACTCAATCTTTTGGATGACTCTCCCTACAACAAAGCAATTATGTGAAAGTCTACATAACTCAATCTTACCCAAACGTTTTGGCTAGGTAGATAAGAACGCTTCGAGGATCATTTAATTTTAAAGTTTAAATACCAGATTTTTGTGCTCACCTTTCAAATTAGGAAAACGGGCTTCCCTTCTTTGACTACCATTTTAGGGAGAAAACTTCTTTTAACCTTGCATTGAAAATGATTAAAAATAGTTATAGTTAATTTTAATTTTTTTACACATACAACTTAAAAATTATAATTATAATTGTAATTATAGTAAAAATATATTTTAATTATCAAAATTAATTTTTAAGTATTTATAATAAATACTATTAAGAATTAGGATTGATTATAATTAAAGATAGTTTAATTTATCATAGTTATGATTGATAGTTAGACTTGCAATTAATTAATCGATCATAATTATAATAGTTGACAATGATTGGACATAGTTATGGATAAATATAATTTCATATATTTATAATAAATACAATTAAGAGTTAGGATTGACTATAATTAAAGATAGTTTAATTTATCATAGTTATGATTGATAGTTAGACTTGCAACTAATTAATTATAGTAAAAAAATATTTCAATTATCAAAATTATGATTGACATTAGTTATTGGTTCTGTTATCATAATTGATAATAATTAGACATAGTTATACAAACAACTGAGTTTTTATCAAAATCTTCTAAACTAATATGTTGGTTGAAGAAGGTATAACATAATAAGGAAGATCAAAATAGGCCAAAATATCACATAACAAACTAGTCTTTCTTTTTAAAAATAACATAGATAATTAGAGGTGTAGGAACCCTTAAACCCTAGTTTTTTAACATGAGGAATATTGTTTGAGAAACATAATTTTACCAAGTCTTTTTAGTAATTGGTCAAACTCCACTAGGGGTTGGAAACCGTTAAATTGACCACATCATAACTACCAATATAGAAAAAAATCATACCAGTACAGGTTTTACTCTCTTGTGTTACAAATCTAGAGCAAATACACAACATTAGATGAAATATATAGCATTAAAATGAAATAAAAAAACAGGATATGAGACCCCATTAACATAAATTCAAAAGGACCAAAAAAACGGAATGCATAACCAGAAAACACAATAGCCTGATGAAGAGGAAATTAGAAAGTAAAAACATAACCCTTGTTATTTTAATGAATTTGTATTAAGTGGATTGGAAAGGGTAGGTAATGAAGTGCGTAGTTGCAGTGCTGGAATGTTCCATAAAAGTCATTTTTCAGCTCTCTAATTCATAAGAACATAGCACATAGAAAAACAAAACTTTATAGACCAATGCAAAAGAAAGAACAATGCAAGTTATTAGATTGAACAATCGTTATGTTGGACAAATTCTATGAGGTTGTTGACAACGAACTTTAGAGTGATGTAATAATAATGTTGAAATATCCAAACATGTGAATCGATAATCTTTCCCTAAAGTTTCCTTTAATGGCGATTACAAAACCCAATCCTCTAGCATTGACGAAATTTCATAAATCGACAAATCTCAACAATTATTGGATAAAAAGACAAATATTAACGCCTACTATTATTAGATTAATCTCGTGGAGTTTGACACAACCAAACAAGATTCTGAGAACCTGAATAATAATTTTGTGGAGTTTGAGACAACTAAACATGATTCTTAGAACCTGACTAATAATTTTGTGGAGTTTGAGACAGCCAAACATGATTCTCACGACCTGGCGTTTCAGTGATGCACGCGCAATCTTTGTCATTGTAGCCCAATATTAATTGCAAGTCTTATAAGCCATTGAAATTTGAGACAAAGCTAAACATCATGGTCAGGAGTCACGACCAAGCTTTTGACAGACAAAGACGTGCGCGCTCTCTTTCATCATAGCTAAAGCAAAGAAGGAAGTTTCAGACAAAGATCCTTCAGAAGGTACAAACCAAAATAAATTAAAATTCTAAAAAACCATATTCTAAAACCAAATTTACTCCCATGCCAAACAATATTATTCCATAATCATCTTGACTACAAGCAGATAATTTTATTTTGGCTTAACGCAAAACATGACGATAGAAACATTGAGTACATGCCTATATATTAGGCCAACTCAAGTCCATGATAAATCGACGCCATTAGCATATACAGAGAGAGCAGAATGGCAGAAAACGAAGAATATGGAGGAGAATCATCTCAACTCCGTCAGAAATCGACGCCATCACCATATACAGAGAGAACAGAATGTCAAAAAACGAAGAAAATGGAGGAGAAGAGTATTATGAATATAACTAAGCAGTGTGGTAGAAAACAATGACGCCATAGCCCATGAATATGGTGGTAACCTCCAGGTTGGGTTCTTTGGCTACCACGGCGTTGATGGCCAACCAGTGAAAGTATGGATGGACTTTTGTTGTTTCGATAGCTTGATTTTTCCCAGATAGGTTTGATTTTTCCAAGTTTAGATAACTTGATTTTGGTGAACACCAAAATATATTTTTGATTTTGCTGAACATGCCTTACATTCGTGGTCCAACTTATTTCCATATTCGAAGGCTCTTCTGTGTTTGCTCGACAAACAACTAAGGAGCGCCTGAATGTCGTTATGAGAACCGCTGGAACAAATACATTATTGTGCCCATCTTTGAAAACCTTCATGTCTACTGTTTCGTTTTTTTCTGAGATATCCATTTTCTGCATTTATTAAGGAAAACCTTTCCGTCATAGCACTCATTCACCATCTGAGAGGTGTCCGCTAAGAGGTGAAAGACGAGTAGTTGCAGGGCATAGGGATTAACCGAATCCCAATCCAACAGGTTCCTGGTGGAGTGGATAATCCGAAAGGCAGGGGAATCTCACATCATGTTCCTGGTGGCGTGGATAATCTGAAAGGCAGGCGGATCTCACATCGAGAGGGCAGAGCCTGCAGGACAATGTAAATAGCGCATATCATTGAAAACCATCTGAAACTGGTGAAGAAGATGCTGACCCATCTCCTTGCGATTGAGCATGAGATAAACAAGAATGAAGTTGGCATAACAGTGGATTTCCTGTTAGCCAAACCACACAGGTGGCACTTATCAAGGGATAAATTGAATAGCAATTGTGGGGGCAAGCCGCAAGACGATCAAGTAGGTGGAGGTGAATGCACATCGATTGTCGTGCGCTGAACAGAGCATAGACTGCATCGGAGTGACTGCACATCGAATCGAATGTTGTGTTGTGAGAAGAACATAGACTGCAGTAACTGCCAGACAATCATTAACACCGCCACCCTCCTCGCTCCTGTATCCGACGATGCAAACATGAGGTTAACAAATTTTAGATTAAAACGTGTAATACAGCGTTGGAAATTGTATTCTCAAATAATCAAAATAACCCAAAACATAATCTCAAATAATTAAAATAACCCAAAACATAATGTCCTTACTGTAACAGGGACATAACAATATAACAGGGACATAACAATGATACTCTAAATACATAAACACATAGTTTCCAAATCATAATAAGTCGTTGATATTTTCATCAATATAAGTGCACCTCCATGGAGTAGGAGCACTACATTTTGTACCAATTCAGAGTGCCTGCATATTCACACCAAAAAATGGTGCATTTCTATAATCTACTACAATGTTGCAATATATGCGTTATGTCCAATTTATAACCGGTCATGGTTTGTGTCAATAAGACTAATTTATAATTACGTCGAAAGGTATACATCTATTGACCATGGGTAGATTTAATAGGGGTTTAGTGCTTAATAAGTTTTCTATGTATAAGATTAAATATGACTGGAATATTCTTAGTAGTCACACAAAATAAATGGTTGTGATTTCAATCATTAACTTCCTAGCTATTATAAAGACATATGTTTATGTGTTTACTTTTTTACATTTAACTCATCATATTTAAAAATTACTTTGATAGCTAACTGATTACCAGGTAAGTGATTGACAGAAATTAAAATTAAATGAAGCTCAACCATTTATTTGTTAATCAATAATAAAATTTAATATATTCTTTTAAAGATTTATTTCACCAGCAACTATTTAACTCCTGTACTAGTTTTATGATTTTTAATATTTAACCAAAAAAAAAGTAATAGAATTTAGATTTTAAATGTTAACCAAAAAAATTAATCATTACATAAATATAATTTAGATTTTATTCACATTCTTTATCATATTTTTATTATTATTACTTAAAATAAAATACACAAAGAGATGATAAAATAGATTCTATGGTTGTTTTATTTTTTTTAATACATTGAGGTTCTTCACTAATGTTTTGTTACATATTATCATCCTAAAATTACTTAGTCTAGTATTATTTTATTTTATTGTACTTAACTTTTTTTTTAAATTAATATTGTTAGAATAGATAATAATTTTATAAAAGAGTAGTTTCTTAGAAATCAATATTTTATTTTTTATCTATATATTTTATATTTTGAGATTCTTAACTAATGTTCTTTTAGATATCATTATCCTAATACTTAGTTATTTTATTTAAGTTTTTTTAAAGTTAATATTGTTAAAATATATAATAAATTTATACAAGAGTTGTTTGTTAGGAATAAATAATTAGAAGGTTGTTAGAATCTTCATTTATTGGGCATGGACATGTGTTATACTCACATGATTATATGATGAGATGTTCATAACAAAATTAGTTTACAAATCAGTATGATGAGTTTATTGAAGCTCATATTTTCTCATGGTAGAGTAATGTTGAGATTGTGAGCTCTTGCATTATTTATGTAATTCATTTTCCTTAATTAAGAAAATTTGTGTGTAAAGAATATTTCACTATTGAATACTTTGGAAATCTCTATCCAATTCTATTAAAAAGAAGGAAAATTTAATTTGTTTGCTTCAATTATTGTTAAAGATTTATTGCGAAGTTTATCTTTTTAGATATGTGCATTAGTAATGAAAATAGAATTTCATTGAAGCATTGTAAATGAATTCAATGATTTCATTCACAATTTTGGCGTCTAAGTTTAGTTTTATCCATATACCTCCTTATCATGCATATATTTTTTATTCACAATTTTGGCTTCTAAGTTTTATCCATATACCTCCTTTTATGATGCATATATTATAATTGTTTAGTTCTTGATAAATGTCCAATAATTTTATTTACAAAAAATAAATCAATAATAAGATGATGATCTAGGGACTACCCAAGATATAATAGGTGGGTAGAAAGTTTAAATCTTGTTAACTCGTAATAAAATTAAGATTTTTGTTTTTTTAAATAAATAAATAATAAGATGATGATCTAGGAACTACCCAAGATACAATAGGTGGGTAGAATGTTTAAATTTTGTCAACTCATAATAAAATTAAGATGTTTGTTTTTTTAGTTTGAGGAAAAAAACAATCCATGTTCATTGACCCCCTGTGGTTCTTAAGGTTTGCACAAGGGAGCCCATATTGAAAAAGTTGTTTCTCTTATATTGAAAATTGTTCTAGTTCATGTTTACGATTTACTTGATGAAAGAAAACACGTGCTCTATGTCTAGATATGCCCAATTATAAAGGTGTTTTGCAATGGTTGAAACTAGTTCTTTGAAATGGATTCAAAACTGTGTGGCTCACCGAAATGACTCCCAAATGGCCTTTATGCAATCACCAATGGATGGCGTTGTGTGAGTCGAAGTGAAAAATCCCAACAACAACATGGACAAGAAAGTGTCAAAATTTAGACACTTTATTGGATGTTATTATGTCCAACTTTATAGAAATAATTTTTTTTTTTAAATAAATTTTTTTTTTCGATGTACAAATACAATCTTTCATAAGACATAATGTGTTAGAAAAAATAATGATTGATGGATTGCAAGTGACGTGGTGGAAAGGATCAATTCGATGTTATGGAGTCAAAACACATGAGTTATGGACATGTTCCTTAAAGGAAAAAAGGCATCAACAAGTGTTATGTACATGAGATTTGGAGGTATTGTTTAAGGTGAGGATTAGTAGTTGGGAACACCTAAGAAAATCAATTTATTTATCTTTTTTATTTTATTATTTTTAATTTCACATAAAATGGAATAAAATATTGTGTTTTATTTTTCAATTTGATAATTTTAATTGTCCTTTCATTGATGTTAAAAAATATGAAGACTTTCTGAATCATATATTAGTTATTCAAATTTTTATTAAGGAAAATTATGTATCAGCTTAGTACAATTTCATGGTGTTATAACATAATTAGTTTGAAGTTTGAAAGTACAACATTTTAATACATGAATCCCTTGCACTGTAGCCTAAAATAGATGAAACTAGCATAGAATGCACTTTAGTGAAAAACTATCTAGCCATGGTACATATCTCTAAGAATATGGAGATCATCTTGATTTGGTAAGACTATTATTAAGAATGATCAAACACTAAAACCCCAAAAAGGCATGTGGGTTCTACTCACTTATCTTACTTACCTTTAAATATGATATGATGACCCAAATTGGAAACTATCAATAATATGATCATTATCATGATAATGATATG
The DNA here is from genome assembly GCA_000966675.3 of Picea glauca. Classification (NCBI taxonomy): domain Eukaryota; kingdom Viridiplantae; phylum Streptophyta; class Pinopsida; order Pinales; family Pinaceae; genus Picea; species Picea glauca. Next base: position 348,064 of record JZKD02S1673621.1, read on the forward strand.
AAATTATTTAGGATGAGTTGGTTCACTAAGAAAACATAATTGATGTTTTTTTACCCTGCATGAATTTCTATCACTAACTAGGATCAATTTGTTTTGAGAAGATGTTCTAGGCATTACTTACAAAATGATTCTACTAAAGAGTTCTATAAATTGAATATAAATTTTATTGTCTTTTTTATGATGGATTTCATTAATCATTTATTGTTTAATCATTACATCAATCTTGAAAAAGTTAGTAGAATGTGTGTTATCTACAACCTCATTGTAATGCACCTCAACACTATGTTAACCATCTAAACATTTTGCCAACACATGGTTTCTGAAAAGAATATATACATACTTTTCATTGTTATTTTAAATTGTCTACAACTATAATCGTTCTTTACATAATCACATACATATATACATAGATGTGACAATGAATAAGTGATGAAATAACCATTACTTAAATATATAAGAGTGATGAAATAACCATTACTTAAATATAAGGACACACAATAATGCATCATATGTTATACTCTAGACATGTTTGAGTTGTATTGCAAAATATCTTACTTTCCTTATTATTATAATCTAACAGAAATTAGCTCTCCTCACATAACCGTAATATAATGAAAGGATATAACCATTATATGTTTATTTAGGATGATTAATTATCATAAATAATATCTTGAATTTATAATCTATTTTATAACAACTTTATTTTTCTTGGTTTACTACAATAACAAATCCTCATTTTATTTCAAAAGAAATTCAAGCTTACTACAAACGCCATTCCGTTTCCAATAACAACCCAATCTCCTTTACAATTCAATAATCACAAGTGTCATCATGCATTTAGGAAGAAACCCAACTTTTTCCTTCACATAAGAAAGACATAAAGTGAAAACACCTTGCCTATATAAATCTGAACTATGAAATGAACCGAGGGTACTGAATAGCTGAAGTCCTTTCACAAATACTTTGCATATAAAATTTACAAATTAAATTCAAGCCAAAGGCTCTCCCACACAAACCATAGATTTATCCCCCGCATGAGATCGATTATATCTAATACAAGGGATCTTAATCAACACTCTGAAATCAACAAGAAAAGGAATTTATACACAAAGAAAAATTTCTCTAACCAATGATTTGCTTGATACAATGAATTTTTTTCTGAAATTGATTGACACATTATTGCAAACAGTTTGCGACCATGAATTATTCAAATCACTACTAACCCATTGATTGACACATTATTGCAAACAGTTTGCGATCATGAATAAATCAAATCACTGTTAAGTCAAAGATAGCATGAATTATTCAAATAACTGCTCAGCCAAAAATCTAGTTTGTATAAATTTAGCATTCCAAGTAAATAGAAATTTCATAGCTGTGATAAATGTATCTCTTCTAGAATTGAGGGATTCTTCCTAGGTCACAATTTCCATGCTAAAATAAAATGGTTTTTACTTGAAAAAAAAAACTATTCCAAGGGAAATGATTTGTTTACCTGAGCATATAGAATTACATAAAGAAGTTAATGTGAGTGAATGTACAGTGAATACAAGCATACCATAACCACTATCATCAAGATAAACCTTAAATCAATTTATGTACCAAATATGTCCAAAAATCAATTACTAGCAAGAAAATTCTTTCGACACATAATTGCATTCTGTCTCTATTTTTGCCTATGTCAATATGATTTCCCTCTTGTCATAGAATCTCTAACATTTTTCTCAATAGATTTTAGTGTGCGGTATTAATCCAACCATGAAAAAGAATGAGATAAGAGTTATTTTTTTGTTGATGCATTCTGTCAAACATTTGACAACCACATCAAAAAATAAGTGCAATCAAATTGTAATCATTGAATCGTTTCTTCAAATAAGGATGACTCCACTGATTTTTATTGAGCATTCTATAGGCTTCTACAATTCTGATAAATCATTCGCAATGAGGATATACACCCCACACGCAGAAAGACAAATATTTTATGCTTATATTCATTTCCTTCTCTTAAATCTTCAAGCCATTTTGATGATGAAGGATGTTGTCTATTAATATGTTTTTCAATTTAAGAGAAAACTCCACTCGATATTTATGCTGGTAAGGGCTGCAATTTTTCATTACCAAAAGCCTTTTATTCAAGGAAAAAAATTGATGCAGGGGAATCACCCTCAAAGTCAAAACGCAAGTGTGGAGGCAAAGGAATGACATCTCAGCATCACAAAGTTTCAAATCAGAAATTAACTTATAATTAAATCAAGTTGTTGAGATATTTTTGAAAGCAACATTTTTAAATATGTCGTGTTTGTAACATTGTGAAGCACTGTAAGGGGTTGTAGATATTGAGTGTTGACTCTTATCTCGAAATAACGGTTAGTTATTGTAATAGGACAAAGTAGGTAACCGCTAAGAGTGTGATAGGATAGGTTACAGACAGGACGACGAGAGCTCGTGGAGTTGGTCCTTAGATAGTTTGTTGTTGTTTCATTGTAAAAGTATTATGAGATTAGGAGATGAGATAGAGATCAAAGATATCAGTAAAACATAATAGAGTAGAAGAAAGACTATGTAATTTTTTTTTATAAATGAATAGAACAGACAGAATTGTCCCAAATCCTTAGACTTTGTTCATTTGATGTATGAATGAATGAATGTTATGCTCTGTGTATGTGATTCTATTTCACTTCATTCATGTATGATTGCTTGAGAAGTTGATAGTATGAGTTTGTGATGAAACTTGATAAGTTTCCATTGTTTCTCTTTTGAAACTCCTATGCAAGGTGTGCATATCGAATGCAAGGAGTGCGTCGATTGAGTCTCGGATTGACTCAAAGGAGTTAAGAGAGAACAAAGGAAACTTATACCAAGGGGAAGGTGTGGACAGTGTCAATAAGTGACTAAGCGTCGTACAACCAGAACAAATGAATGCTAGGTGGACGAGAAGAATTTATTTTCAAGAAATCCTTCCATCTGAGTTACCGAAATCTCGAGAATGTAAGGAGTGCATGAGAAATCAAAATACTTTAAGGATCAAGATTAGAACAGATAACATTTTTCAGAAGTGTTGACGAGATCCAAGAGTCGGACTCATAGGAAGAGAGAAGGTCAAAAACCTTTGAAGATTGATAAATATTCTAAGTCAGAAGAAATCAAAAGCTCTGGAGGAGGAGTGACAATGGTCGTTAGATCATTGTGTAAAATATCAACAGTCATTTGATCAAAGTAAAGTGCATGAGCCTTAGCACTTCGCACATTTGGGAGCTAGAGCTCATCAAGGTTTGAGACTTGAGATTTCCAAATCTTGAAGAGATGGAAAGATGAATTAGAATCTTAGTCATCCGATCAGTACGAAAAGATCTGAGTCGTCAGATTGTTCGAGGTAAGCTTCAAGCATCGAATCAGCCAGGGATAATCTGAGTGATCGGATACCGTGGGTCCAGGAGGCAAGTTTGAAACTTGATATTTTCGAAGTGCAGAGTTCCAAAGGGTCAGAGCGAATCTGAATCATTATATCTAGGAGTGTACGTGTCGGTAGGTCGTGAGATTCAAAGGAAGGCAAAAGAAGAAATGTTGAAACACCCAAAACCCGAATAGTCGAAGAACCAAGAGCTGTCGATCTGCATGGGGACACTTGTCAACAGATCGTGATCTCCGAATAAACTATAGTGGGGTTTCAGTTGAGACCTGAGATTGTCGAAACTCGAAGATCCGAAGTGAATCTAGAGCAACAAATCTAAGGGAGACGTGGCGTGAATCCTTGAACTTCGGATAAAATCTCAAAGTGATTCAGATCCATCATATCTAAGAGAGATGTGGGATAAATCCATGTACTCCGAGGAAATACCTGAAGTAATCCTTGATCGTCATATTAAGTGGACATGTTTCAGTGGATTATAGCCTTTAGATAAAATGCATTGGGAAGAAGGGTGAAGTTTGAGATTTGAGTTCTCAGAAGTTTGAAGACTAGAAGGAGATATCGACCATCGATTGAGAAGGAGGCCACATGACCATTGATCTGAGTTGAAAGGTCAACCACCCGAAGTGAAGGAAGGAACATTGATTGTGAGGAAAAGTGTCCGCAGATCATAAACTCCTGAAGATTTGCGTAGGAATAAAAGCGAGGTTTGATATTTCAAAACTCCGAAGTCTGGAATCATGAAAGGATATCGCATTCATTAATTCAGAAGGAGCAGATATGGTTCATAGATTTGAAAGGCGCAGATCTGAACCGTCGGTACACGCATCATCGTCAATATCTTGAGATCGATGATCTCGTAGAATTGCGGGGACATAAGTTGTGAGGACGTTAAAACCTTGAGGGCGGGTCATAATCCATACTACAGTTTTTCCAAGAGGGCATGTGGAGGTTCGAGGAGAATTATGGGCCGAAAATAAGTTTGATCCCAAACCACTATTGGCCACGCCCACAATCTCATGGTCACAAGAAGGCACTGCCAAGGTCATATCAAGAGGGGGCTTATCATAAAAAGAGATAACGCTTAGTACTCTGAGATTTGATAGCAAAGCGAAAGGGAAGGTCGCGGGTGCTATTAGACTTGCACCAAGGAGCCAAAAGGGCCTGTGTTTAGATACAAAAGGGAACCATTTAAGGTTCCAGAGAGTCACTTGATTCAAGAATTAAATATCCTTGACCAGGAGGTCATGTAGCCCTACAGAGGAGTGGGGGGATGCATCAAAATTCATTTAGACTCTATGCCTATAAGTGCCACAATTTTGTATTCAAAAAATATTTTATTTAGATTAGTTTTTACTCAAAATTTGTTCTCATAAAACCCATCATTTTACATTTCTAGAAATAATTTATTAAATAGAAATTCCACAAAGAATTTATTTATGCAAGAGCCTTGATTTTGGGTAAAATGTTTTATTTACAAGAACATTCTACTAATAAGAGCCATTATTTTTCATTCCAAAAATATTTTGTTTAAAATAAAATTTGATCCATAATTTATTTCGTTTAAAATAAAATTTGATTCATAATTTATAGCTATACGAACCATAATTGTACTTAGGTTAAATTTCCCAATTACCAAACTATAGAAATAATCCACCATTGTTTCAAATATATATACATGTAATGCAAGTTACCCTTGCGATCTAAGGATATGTATGCATGTGAATTGCATTGTGGATTCATGTATATAGTGAGATTCCTCTCAAGATAAACAACAATAATTATTCAATTGAGTAGCATCATCCATATTCGTTATGAAACATTACCCTTCCCACAAATGATGGCAAGTACAAATTTATAATAAATTCTATTATAACGTAGTTTATTTCACCTTATAAAATAGTTTATTTCACCTCATAAATGTAGGACAATAGTTAGGTTTGGAGCTTTCCACAAACAAATGGCAGCAAACTAAAATGAATTTAATGAAGAGTGTATTAAACCATAATAAAAACATTTCCATTCATCCACACAATGAATTGAACAACCAACAAAAAAAAATAGAATTTGTACTAAAATTTTAAGAAAAATTATAAATTAGACTTAACTAGATTGCCAACTTTGATAGTTAAAATATGTTCTAGCTCCAATTTCCTTACCATTGCCAAATAGTTTCATCCCAGCCATACTCTACGAAATCATCCTTCCATGAGACCACCAAGTTTTTGGGATCATAACCAATTTGGGTGATGAAGATACTCAACATGGATTTTATCATCCACTAGTAAATATCTCAATTAGTATTACTAACTTCCTTCCATATTTCATTTATCATTCAAGTTAAGTTTTTCATTCTAGTGAAATCTCTGCATCATTTAAATACTCCCTACTTTAGCCCCTTAATCTATGACTTTTCCAACCCTATTTATAGACCCAAGGAGGCCAACGACATCAACCCCTTCATGCAATTTTTTTTAATTCTTAAATGAAATTCCCCTAATATTCATCAATCTCCCCCCATTGCGATCCCCAATTTTTTTATTATTTATTATTTTCTCAAACAAACAATTCATTTTTTTAGTGAAATAATAGTGTATTCAAGATACACCTAAAAGTGAGTAATTAAATTAAGGAGTGATTCAACCTCAAGACATATGGGAGAAATAGTTATTGGGGAGTAAGTTAATCTGACCTTGCTTTGTAACCCTTAATCATAACAACTCATAAATTGTGTAAATAGATATTACATGTCTCTATAGAGACTCCACCCCTCAGTTGAGACTCAACTCCTCCATTAAGATTTCATTGATTATGTCCCACACCCATCTACTCTTAAGTTGGCAAGGCATTGTGTTATATCCTGCACATGCAATAATCACACACATATCACATAGATCAATATCATATATGAATCATAATAACTAATGTTTCTAATATTAATAGTTACCCACCATGGGTATTTATTGTTTGATTCTCAAACTAGGGTTCTCCCAAATAACCATATCCTCTTGTGTCCACCTTAGGTGACCAATGTCCTACACTACATATGAAATATAAGAAGTATAATATCAATTACAACATTTAATTTATCTTCTGTAGCCTTATTCTTCATTCGATCAACTCCAGTTAAGGGTCGTGCATGTCCTATCCACCTACCACAAATCACAATTACTCACGACTTAAGTATTCATTTCATGATATAAGAATATATGTATCATAATGCAACAATTAAGAATACCAAATACATAATGTAATGAAATACATTTCACATGCCACATACATAGATAATAGTAAAATACGTGGTCACTAAACTCTTTCACTACAAGGAAAAGAGATTTTAGTGGAGGTTATAGCAGAGGTTTCTAGTGTTACGAAATTGGAAAAAATTGTCAAAAAAACTCTGCTACAACATTTGTTTTTGATAGCATATGTTTTTGTGTTTTCGATAGCGGAGGTTTGTGTGGATGCTATAAAGGAATTTGATTATAACTAAAAAATTCTGGGCGGTCAGAGGTGTTAGCGTATGTTTCCAAGTCGATGTGTTTGTATAAGGCACAAGCACCGATGCATACATACACCTACAACACTGGTGTTGTACACTTAACATCAAGCACCGAGTAAGTAAAATATGAAACCATTGGGGAAGTAAAATATTAAAGCACTCATCCCCGAGGTGTAGGACAGTCGGTGATGGAGTGTGTTGTTAAGCCACTCCGTGATGTTAAAGTCACCGGTTCGAAACCTGCGGGGACAAAAAATCCAACCATGTTAAGGGTTGGTGTCGCTCAGGCCGGGTGCGATCCCCGGGTGATTTTGACGGCTTAGATGCCCCTGAGTCGCGGTTTCTCAAACCACACGTTAATCGCAGGTCCTGCACAAATTAACAAACAAAAAAAAATATATTAAAGCACTCGGGTGTTTGTCTTATAAGCACTACGGATTTAACATTAAAATGCACTCGGAGAGTTAAAAATAATTAAGCACTGGGGATTTCTGCATAGAACGCACCAGTGCATTATTAATAAGAAGGCACTCATGTTGTATAAAATAATATGCACGAGTACGTTACAGGGAAAACACCTCAGTGCATTAAAACTTGAAAGCACTGGTGTTTTGCAGTAGCAAACAAGTTCCAATGCTTATCAATAACACAATAGTGCCAGTGTGTATCAATAAAACATACGCACCGGTGCTTCGTATAAGATTAACGCATCGATGGAAAAAAATTTAATATAATTTTATGGTATTAAATTAATACTGAAACGAGTGTTAATTGATTACATAAAAGCACTAGTGCAAATTTCATATGAAACAAACTGATGAGTTTTAATATTATATGTGTGAATGAGATTAATAATTAAAATACATCGAGAAGCATTGATGTGTGATAGTGCAATTATTGTTATTTTCTAATTCCATTGTTTATCAAAAATTTTACATATATCTTATATTTTGATTAGTGAATTTGGGTATTATGTTTGGATTAATTTGTTATATCATCATATTTTTCATCTCTTCATTATAATATTTAGTCATCCATATATTTAATCAGTGATGTAACATTTCACTACAACATTGGACAACACAATAGAATAAATTAAAACATATTTTTTTATATGAATAACAAGGTATTTGTCATACAAAATGAGACACTTATCGGTAATCCCTTGTCTTTCAATTGGGACACTATGTCCATTAAATTAAACAAAAATTTTGATTTTCACAGAAAATTATTTCCAAAAAATACAATTGTATCTTGCATTGATATCCAAATATATTGTTCATCATTCTTCACTGGAAATATTGTTAGTGCTCAAGCTACTTCCATGACTTGGGTTATTTTGTTGAATGTTTTGTTGATTTCCTCTATTGTTTTTTTTCGTCTTGAAGTTCCATCTACAAACATAAAAGAAAACTGTAATTATTCTATCTACATTGGTGAGAATAATGTAAATTGAAATAAATAATATACATGAATGTAAATTGAAAAGAGACATACCTCCAAAGAAAGAATTGACTCGTGAATCATACACATATGTTCAAAAGCAAATCTCATGCCTTGTTTCAACAATTATTCTATTAACTTAGTTCCATACTTTGTTTCATGCAAGTTTTATACCCCATAATAAATGATAGATTTAATATAAAGTATTATTTTTGTTTCATTAATTATAAAATGATAGAAGTAAATCAACATATACTTACAAATTCCACAATTAGTTTTTGATATGCCAACATATACTCACAACCCTTAACTAACCCAATGTCAATAAATCTTTCCAATGGCTCTTCTTTGTATGTTAACACTTGTTTGAATACATTCAAGGATGGTTGTTGTAAAACAACTTAAAATATACACATAAAAAAAAAAACTTAAGTTGTTATAAGGAAATAACAAGTACTCACAAACTTTGCTATCAACTCTTTTTTCCTTGTTGTCCATTTTTATATGCAGAATGAGTTCCATTTTCTTTTCTTTTCTGTAAGAGAATATTTGAAAATTAATTTTAATGTATAATTAATTATTTGTACCTAATATAAAAATTCAATGATTACATACATTTGAATCACGTTGTTCTTGAGATAAATCCTCATGCGATGCAATTATGTCCAATTATTTGACCATCTCCTTGTAAAATTTTTGGGACATTCCTACTGACATATTTCAAATATCATCTTGTTGGTTCTCTGGGATTTTCATAATTTTCCAGGAAAAATAACATGACAATAAAGTAATTTTATATTGATATTTGAAAACTAAATATCACAAATTTGATTTATTTTAATAAATGAATACTTTGTAATATATATATATATATATATATATATATATATTCTAAAAAAACGTTTTTAGGAATATTAATTTATGACTGTTTTTTTATGTTTTTTCTATTGCAAGTTTGACATGTATCATTGACCATTGCTATGGAAATGATTCATGTAGTTTAAATATAACATGGTTCTTGGAATCAATGGATTGATTTATATATTGTAAGTGGAAATTATGTTTATACGTTTGTTCCACTATATCCCTCATAGTTATGTAAAACAATTTCCTCATTTGATTAATCTCCAACATCACTCAAGATGAGTTAAGGACCAATTCATTATCATTTACATCTTCTATATTAATTAATTTTGTTTTGTTATGATGACATTATGTTCCCTCATTGTCGGTTCCTACATAATATTAAACGTATGTGAATTAATAGATTGTTTGAAACATGTCATCTAATATTCCTAAGTATATTATTAATGAAAATTCAAAAAACAAATCATATTAAATAGTATTTTTTCATTCACCTAATTCATCGCTTTGCAATTTTTCCATCAAACTTTCAAGATATTTTGCACTTAGATCAGAAATAACCTTATCAATCTTCCTCATTTCGTGGCCCTACATGACACACACTAACCAATACATATAAGTTAAACTTACGTATAGCTCAACCATATTAATTTTGTATATAATTTACAGAGAACCTGCCTTTTTTGGTTTTCCAGATGTGTCATCATTGTGTCAACAAAAACCTTTCTTATTTGAACTATTCTCACTCATATTTTTATCAATATACAACATGTAGCATTCAATACAAAAATTATTAAATATATTTTATAAATAAATCACATAATATTCAGAGAAAAAAATAGTTGTAACGAGTGCACTTTTTATATGCAAAGCCCCAGTGTGTTTATTACATAAAACACACCGACGCTTTCCGTACAACAAAACACATTGAAAATTTTAATTTATTTTTTTAAATATTGTTAATTACAACAATGTGATATATATAGAAGACATCACAATGACTACAATAGAAAAAAAAAAAACATAGAAAAAAATTAAACATTTATAAAAAAAAATAGAAAAATTATACACCGATGATAAGAAAAATTAAAAAAATTATGTGACAACATTTTATGTGTTGTTTAGATGAGAAAATTGATGATATTGTTTTTTTGCACCACATTTTTTAAATTAAAAAATATATATATGGCTTTATGAGTGTGTTCCTTATATTTAAATGCACCAATGCGTTTATGTTGAAATGACGCACCAAAAAATCAGAAAACATTTTTGAAAAAGACATCCAATTGAAAATCGTTTAAAAAAGTTATAAAAAAAAGGCAGAGGATCGACTGCGTTTTG
>JZKD02S1673621.1:365130-380477 GCA_000966675.3 Picea glauca
GGGTTCCCAAAGGAGAACCTCATGTTGAATGTTATCCTTTAAAGTTCCTATGAATACATCAATCAAGTGCTCATATGGAATATCAGTTACCTTTATATTCAATCTTTGGAAGTTCGCAATGTGCTCAGTAACTGAACGCTTTTGCTTGAGATTTATAAATTGGATAAAGAAGGTATTGCTCCTTGTATTCTCATAGTGTGCTATCATTTATTCTGTGTAAATTGTCCAAGTGATGAGTGATATGTGAGAAAAAATCCATCGATACCATACAAATTGATTAGGTTCTAAATATAAAGAAGAAATTTGTACCTTTTTTGTATGTGGCACATTATGGAGATCAAAGAATTGTTCCATTTGAAGTATCCATGTGATTGGGTCCTTGCCATCAATATTCTTCATATCAATCTTAGGAACGTGGTTGATATTCAAACCAAAGTTGGAGTTTCTCCATTATTGATTCACCTTCCTTTTGTCCTTATCATGAATTTCATGGGATGCATTTTCACTTTCAGGTGTCTTCTCTATTACGAAATTTTTCAATACTTCCATGATCTCCCCTTTTAAACCCTCCATCTTCTATTGTAGTTCATCTTTTTCTACTATCTTCTTTTGTAAATCATTTATGTCCCTACGCATTTCTTCACCTTCATCAAGAGTCCAAGTAGTATTGTCTGGAGCCTTATTTGGTGTAGAAGTTCCCTTTTTGGGTGGAATGCTGGCCAAGTATCACTTTTGAACCTTGATTTTGAGGTGGTTATGCTAGACAATATTTCTTCTGTTGTATCTCCCAAGTTTCGGCCCTTCTAGGTATGGAACTTTGTTTTATGTATTTCTCTGATATTTCTTCTCTGCAATTCCATAGGTCTGATCAAAATTGTATGTGCCAAGTGGAATTTACGGTAACTTCCCCACAACTTTTCAATTTTTGGCCTTTCTAGGAGATCTCACTTGTATAGTGTGCCCTGCACACAATAATTGATATAAAATTCTTAAACTAGTACCCAAAATACTAAAAACTGTCCATGATCCAATGAAACCAATCCCACTCAATTTGGATACTCTAGGAAGAAGTTATGATTATTTTACTTGGAACACCTTCTTGTGACTAGTCAATAGGACTAGTCAGATACCCTATCTTACACAGGGTGTATCTACAAATTTAAGATGACCCAGAAGCTAAACGTTTTACCACGGATACCTTACTAATTTATGTGAATAGCCTCTAGATTTCAAGGTATGAAATGTTAAAGAAAATGTTTTATAGAAAACATTATGCAATGACTCATTTCAGGATGATTCCATAACCCTATCTTGTACAGGTTGTATCTATGAAAGTATAAGGCCTCAGGAGCTGAAATTTGAACCCAACGTACCTTGATCCATCTAATAAATATACTCTAAGCCATTCCTTCTCAAACATTGTAGAAAACAAGTTATAGAAAAAATTCCAAGGTGTCTCAGGTGTAGCAGCGAAACCCCAAGACCTTAAGCTTTGATACCATATGTTAAGAACCAAATATGAATATAGCATAGAAAAACCTCAGAAAAATTAATCAACACCTTGAAAAAGAGATAATTTCAGATAATAAGCCTCTTCGAGGGAGAAAACTCCTTTTACCCTACTTAAATGTTCAAGTACAAGATGATTCAAAATGAAAATGTCTCCTTGGTATATATAGAAGACTAGGAGGTATAATTACAACTAATGGCCTCAAGATGACATAAATAAAATAAAATTACTAATATAATATAACCCAATTAAGGGGTAATGAGCCAATATTAGGGCTTAACAATGTATGTCAAAATTATTTTTATGCCATGGGATAAAACATAATTATTTTTTTATGTGTTTACTTTGTATTGTCATTATTGTTGCTCTTGTGTTAGTGTGTGAACCATGAGTTACCCCATGACCTAATGTAACGATCCCTTTGTTAAGACTACAAGAGAAGCGAAAGTGCAAGGTTTTTTTTTTGTTTTTAGTCAATAAGGAAATGACGACAACAATTGAACCACACAAATTGACGACGAACACATACACACCGATCAGGCAATAGACAATAACGAATCCATGCACTAGAGCTATGAGTGATGTGGTGAAACATGCATAATTCAAAATATGGATACAACTACTTGCCTGACACGTAAAAACACCTAACAACTAAGGGTCAACCTCTTCAATCTCAACACAACTCCCTCGATGGTCAGCATCTAGAACATCTAGGGTGCACAACCCAACACATGAAGATGTCACAACCCAATGCCCATGATGACTACCACGAATCGCACCCACAAAGGGTAGCACATACCTCGACCAAGTTATCCTTCGTCTCTATCCCTTACGACGTCTAATGATCCCCTTAACCAAGATCATGTTGTCACCAGGTGATAGGTGCGACAAAAACCTTGGTGAAATAGCATAACCGGACCCTCAACTCCCACTAAAATCCATGTGCTAGGAGATCAAGGACTATCTAAACAATTGAAGACTAACCCTAGCACCCAACGAAAATCAACAAGACGACTAAGACAATAAAGCAAAACTGCCAATTCCTAGTGCAACAAATTGATTTGCACACCTTGAGTAAAATTATTAAGGTACATCTCTTTTAAAAGAAAAAAAATTCAATAAGGGATAATGTCAAAGTCATTGATAAAGGTAAAAGCAAGGTAATGGTTAATACAACTAATTTACAAAATTTAGGGAATACAGATAATGGTTAACAGTTGACCAATAAAATTAGCTATAAAAGACAATGGTATATTAACCATACTAATATATAACCAATAAACAATAGCAAAGGATAAAGGTTAATATATAAAGATATCATTGCTAAAGGTTAAACAATTAATTTCAAGATATTCCATCTAGATGTCAAATTGGCATCAAAAACACTTTTAAGTTGTGTTGGTCATAAAAGATATCTATTATAACCCTATACACTCTCCTTAGAAAGTTTAATTATTTAATAAGTTTAGCAAGGATTGTGATACACATATCTGTCAATCCAAAAATTAGATCACTGTGTAAAGCCCAAAAGTGGCAAGAATGATATTGTGATGTTGTTATAACGTTGTGTGAGGCATGCTAGCGCTATCTAGTGATAAAATATATGGTTGTCTAACAATAAATATCTTAGACGCAGTTGTCCTTAGATAAGTCACGGTCTAAAGGGTAAAACATTATACCAACACTGAGTAGAACAAACCAAGAATATGATTGTCATCCGTAAAAGTTGGTGGATGGGAAAAATGAAAGGTTGTATAACTCCAGTCAATAAATACAATTAAAAATGTTGGCTCTCACACTGTATTAACAATGAGATAATTTTACATTCAAGAGCTAGGAAAGAGCATAAAATGTCTCTTTCAAACAACTGGATATAAAGAGAAGTCTATCTATTAAATAAAAATGCGTCGAACACATCTAAATCAATAACTCCATAATCACATGCAGAACTTACCTAGAAATATGTTGTCCCACCCACTCACACTGTCCAAGGAAAAGACAGTCTAATTTAAGGTTTAGATCCATCAATTGTTGTTAGACGAGGCTTGAGCAGAAGAATCTGTTGTGGATAAAACAAAATGCAGAAACAATGAATTCTCAGACACCTCAAGATAACGCAGGCATATCCCAAACAAGACTCAGGCATACAGGAAGAAAAACATGGTCGTGTGAAGGGAACACAGTCATAGAAGGATGAATCTCACTGAAATCTCATGATTTAAGAACACATAGATTTATCCTTCTCACTCACACGATTGGGTTATCATTGTTGACGACTTGTTTACCAATCGGGCAATGAAACACACACCTTTCAATACATATATATATTTTTCCTCACAGTCAAGATAGTTAAATTTCTAAAATCAAGAACCAAGGGGCATATGTTAGTTACCATGTTAAACAAAGGCTAACATCGTTGAGTTAAAAGATTATTGTTGTGCACTAGATAGTTGAGTAGTTAACATCGTTTGTTTACCACAATATAAATATCGTTGTTTATTACATAAATAAGGCTGTGTAACACAATAATTTTCGCTATTCTCAAATAATAAACAACGCTACCCTTTACAAAGATCTTAGGCTACTATTTATATTGAATGCACGTTACCCAATTTACCAAAATATATAAAAACGTTGAAAAGAAAATTGCGAACATAAATTGTGAATGTAAAATAACTAATTTGATTGCGAACATAAACTAGCTTCCACAGGTATATGAAATCGTGGAACCTAACGAGTGAAATAAAATCATTTGTAGAATCTATTAACTATAGAAAAGACTACGTTGTACCATACCATAAAACATTGTCCCAAGATTTACTATCAACCATTGAATCTGTCCAATGCAGTCGAAAGTAATCATTGACTTTACAAGGGTAAATTCGCTATGAAGGTAATATATTTTGCAGAGGGAGAACACAAGCCAGATGTAAAGGAAGTGTAGGGAAAAATCACCTTCAAATATAATAAAATGCATAGGGAAAATCACAGTTAAAATAAAATGTAAGGGCTATCAAAAAGAGGACAAATTGCAGTCCAATATAAATTATAATTGTCAATCAAATGGACAAAAATGTAGGCTAAATTCATCCTCAATTAAATTAATTCCATAAGTAAAATCACAGGGAATGAAGATGAACAAGTCACAGGGTAATTAGTCAGAGGAAGGCGTAATGAGGTCCATCAATTGGCTAGGATCAATCAACAAGGGTAGCTGACTGGAAACCACATCCTTCGCTCATCATCCACACACAGAAAAGCAGGCATTGGGATCTATAGGTCTATTACCACCGAAGTGACGACTGTCAATCTGGCTCTTGGCCGACTGCTCAGGTGTGTACTAATTATCTAAAGATGAGTATGAAGTAAAGAACAACTCTTCACAATAAATGAATAAAACCAATAGGGCAATCTTGTCATTCAGCGGTTGAATGAGAAGGGAATCAAGTCAAACAACGAGCATAAGGCTATGGGAAAATTTAAGTTCTCAATTAAAATTCTAATCCAAACACCTTCTTTACATAGTGAAAGGTACAGAAATGAAATCTTAAAGTCAATAATAGTCTACCATGCAGAATAAGTGCATGTGTATCGTAGCCCAAGCCATCCGCTCTGAGTCGTTGTCGCGCGTGCTTCATGCAGCTCCCTCTTGTTGACCACTGAGACTTAACCGGTACCTCCCAAACAATGCTAAATGTACTTTTAATCCCCCTTATCCCCCCCAGCTGTAAAGGGTCCACGCACACTGAACTAGAGATCAACTAGCTCCTAGCTCACCTCAGGAGGCCAAGCTACCACTCCTCATCGAGTTGGGAATCCCAACTTCGACAAACTAAGTTAGTCAAGTCTAAAATTCTCGAGTGTAACATTATGCATAACAGAGGAGATCCATCATCCTCCTCCTCCCTCCTTTATATAGAGATTCAAAGTCATTTTCTTTCCCAAATTCCCATTCAATTTATTGTTCAATAATTTAATTCATAAAAACCCTCCTCATACATGTGTCACCCATCCCCTTTGTTGCACCAGAAATTAATTTCATTAATCATTTAATTACTCCTATTTCCCTCACCCAACAAAACGAATTCCTAGAATCAATCCTAGGTGTCCCCATACTCCATTACACATTTTAATGACTTACCCCCTTACTAATTCACTAGTTGAGTTCAATTTAGAAAGTTCTTAAATGCAAAATACCTTACAAGTTAGTATCTCGGCTTTTTCCTTATGTTTCCCTTTCTCTTTATGTTTCCCTATTTTTCTTAGTTTCCTAATTCTTTTAAATTTCTCTCTTTCCCTTTTCATTAAAAACTAAAATTGGCAAGTGTAGAAAATTACTTTTTTCCCGTTTTTCTTTTTAATCAATAAATTTTTAATTATCATATGTAACAAAACAATTATTTCCCCTTTTCCCCCTTTTTAAATTTTGTCCCCCAAAAGATTTTTTTTATAAATTAATTGAATCGCTTATCCCCTTCTCGTCACATCATTAATGATGATTACTTTTATTGTTTATATATCACAAGTATCACTTACCTAGATTTTAATTTTCGAGGCTGGGCGACATTTTATTAGGGAAATTGTTTTTAAATATTTCTTATCACGTTCTTCGTTCTAAGTCCATCTAAGTTTATTCATGTATTATTTAATAAAACGACATTCCCTTCAAGACACACTAGGTGCTCCAAGGGTGCCACTCGCCTCTTGAATGAATTGGTAGACATCAATTACCCCTAGAGTCAAAACTTCGCTATTTGATCTTATGGGAGACTAAGGGCCTCTAAGAAATAAGGCCCTTGCCTTATTGGGTGCCCCTTAGAATCATCGTGAGAGATAGTCGCAGTCTACCCTCATGATATTGTGGGGATTCTTGAACTAGGCAGTCGTTAACCTACAGTTTGAGCCCCGACGAGAGTGCTAGTAGGCTATGGAAGGGATGTTGTCCACACCTTTCCCTCAACATCTTTGGTTATCGTGCATGACCCCTCTACTCCACATGTGAGTTTGACCGGCAAGCTATTATCAGCCTACATCATCAATGAATCATGTCAAAAATAATATCCATAATCATATCATCTAATTAGATACACAAATGTTATATATATACAACAATCAAACCCTACTAGTCCACTCCCTAACTCAATCCAGAGTCCAAGGGTTTGATCGATGCCTCAACATCCTTGAGGACCAAATACTGCACACTGAGGAGAACCGAGTCAATATCACCTATCTAAGTCAATATAGAAAAATAATGTATAATCACATCCATAATCCCCTATAATAATAATCAACAGTCAAAAGTTTAATAATCTGGATCTCTTGCAAGAAAGTGTCCTCAGAGAATAACCTCGCTCAGTGCGCGCAAGAGCGAGATGTTACATACACCCCCTGTTGGTCTAAACTTTGTCCCGAATTTTCATAGTATATAAGTGCCAAATTAATATGTATCATAGTATCAAAAGTATATTTATCCAATGAAAATGGAAACTGTTGGTGCATATCATATGTGTCCTCTGAGGTCGCCGGGTGTGGACTATAGTTTTCCTACTAGACCTTGACCTAATCTACTATTCGATGTTGTATCTATTGAATGTGATGATCCAGGATGCAAATCGACTCATCTGTGAGCGCACCCTCATCCGACACCCATAAGGTGCTCAAGTCAAAACATGTGTAGCATCCATAATCATAATGTCTCAAACAGAGATGTGAAATACATTGTGCATATGCCTCAATAATCAGGAAATAATATTCATTAGGCCACATACCTCTCTTTTCCACAATCTTGTAGGATCCCACGAACCTATGAGACATTTTAGCCCCTTTTTCCAAACCTGATTGAACTCTTATCATAACTAAAGTTGACATGACACACATCGACATAACTCTTTTGTCAATCGTGCGCTTCCTTGATCCTTTGTATTATAGTTTTCATTTAATATTCCAATTCTTGGATGACTTTCGATCCCACCGGGACCCTAAACTCAAGATGATCCCAACTCAAGGCATCTGACATGGTCACCCATAAAGAAACTCGAAAGGCACCATTTTAATGGTTCTTTGGCAACTGTTGTTATAAGAAAACTCTACCAGTGGAAAGAATTCTTCCCAACGCTTATGTTGGTCTACCACGTACATGTGCAACATGTCTTCCAAGGTCTAGTTCATTAATTCGGTCTTCCTGTTAGTCTCTGGGTGATACATAGTACTAAAGTTAAGTCGGGTTCCCAAGGCCTTTTGGAAACTGTCCCAAGCGTCCTGTAAACATCGATCCTCGATCAAATATAATCCTTTTAGGTATGACATGTAGCCTCCCAATATCACTGATGAAAATTTTAGATATGTGAGGTGCCTAATACGTCGTATGCATAGGAATAAAATGAGCACTCTTCGTCAGACTATCGACTACCATGAAAATCGATCCGTGTCTCCTTACTGTCAGTGGGAATCCAAGAATAAAATCCATTGAAATAACCTCCCATTTCGATTCTAGAACAACGTGTGGTTGTAGTAATCTTGTTCGATGTCTATGTTCGGCCTTTACCTGCTGACATTCTAAAAATCTGGCCACATTGTTGACTATGTCTGCCTTCATTCCTTTCCAGAAGAATAATGGTTTAAGGTCCTCCCTCATCTTCGTGACTCCCGGGTGAGGCATGTATACTGCTCTATGAGCCTTATTTAGGATCAATCTCCTCAACTCATCATTCGCTGGTATGTAAATCTGATTTTTAAACCTCAATAATCCATCATCGTCAAACATAAATCCTTCGAATCTTGGTACCATCATTTTGTTTTGTCTGATAAAATCCTCGACCTCTTTATACCAGTCATCGTCGTGCTGTAAGTTTAGAATCTTTTCAGATAGATTCATTTAGAGAGGCAACACCGAAAATATGCATGGTATTCAACTCAATGCATCTGCCACTCAGTTAACTATTCACTTTATGCTAGAAATATCGAAACTGTACTTGCTAAGAAGTTATGACCAATGCCGTTGTCGTGCACTTAGGTCACTTTGTGTAAATATGTGTGGTAGTCCATAGTGGTCCGTCTTTAGTTCCAATTTTTTTCCAACAAGGTAGTGTCTCCAAACCTTCAAGGCATAAACAATGGATAAAAACTCCAAATCATGCATCGCATAGTTTTCCCCATGCCTTCTCAGTTTTCTCGAGATGTAAGTGATCACTTGACCATCCTGCATCAAGAATCCTCCTAAGCCTTTCCTTGGATGTGTTAGTGCATACCAATAAGTCTGTGTCCATGTCAGGGAACTTTAGTAATGGTGTTGTTGTCAAAAACTCCTTGAGCCTTCAAAATGCCTCCGCACATTTCTCAGTCCAAACAAACTTATTATTCTTCTTCTGTAACTCCGTAATCAGGTTTTTTATCTTTGAAAATCCCTCGACAAATCGTCGATAGTATCCTGCTAAACCCATTAAGCCATAGACTTTCAGGACATTCATCGATGTAGACCATTCCATAATAGCCTTGACCTTTGCTAGATCCATGACAATACCTTCGCCAGATATGAAATTTCCTAAGTAGTGAATCATTGATTGATAAAATGAGAATTTGGACAACTTCCCATACAATTTGTGTGCTCACAGACACTGAAGTACCAAGCGCAAGTGCTCTTCATAATGCTTCATTGTCCAATATTCAATCAAAATATCATCAATGAATACCTAGACAAACTTGTCTAAGTACTCATGGAACACTGCATTCATCAAATCATAAATACCCCTTGGGCGTCTGTCTGTCCAAACGGTAAAACGGTAAACTTGTAATGTCCCAACCTCGTATTAAATGCGGTCTTAGGGACATCATCCTCCTTGATCTGTAACTGGTGATACCTCAATCTCAAGGTAATCTTTGAAAACACCATCAGACCCTTCATTTGATCAAACATATCATCAATCCTTCGCAATGGATATTGATTCTTGATCGTTGCTTTGTTCAGTTAACGGTAGTCATTGTAGCATCTCCAAGACCCATCCTTAATTTGAATGGAAACAACAGAACCACCCCATGGTGACACACTGCGACGTATAAGTATTGGGTCTAACAACTCCTTCAGTTGCATTCTCAACACCTGTAACTCCGGGGTCGACATCAGATAAGGAATTATTCCTATTGGTTCCACCCCCAATTGTAGATATAAGGTAAATTCCAATTCCCTCTCTGGCAAAATCCCAGGTAACTCCTCCAAAAGACATCTGCAAACTCTCTCACCATAGGAAGGTGTTCTAGACCTTCCGCTACTCCCTTCTCATTTAACGTCATGATATTATAAATATTACGTCCCTTGATCATGCTCTTTTGTAGCTGGAAGGAAGAGATGAACCTCAGAAAAATTCCCTGGTTCCGACCTACAATTATGCATCTTTGTCCCTCATCATCGACCAAGCTCAACCATTTCTTATTAGAGTTGAGTATCACCTCATGCGATTCCATCCAGTCCATACCGATTACGATGTCATAAGATCCTAACATCATGATGTATAGGTCAGTCCTAGTGACAAACTCAACCAGGTTAAGGGTACAGCCTATAACCTTTCCTCCAACCTTCTATTTGGCTCCCAAATACATCTCTACAAAGCTAAATTCATCCTGTTTGACTACCTTTACTTTAATCATTTTAGCATTACACCAGAAATGAAACTCTCGATAGCACCAAGATCTATCAAAATACTAAGGGTCTATTCAGCGACAGTACTTGATGTCTCAAGCATAGTCGAATGGTGATATGCTTGGCGGTTATTCACCACTGCATGAATATTATGGGCCTTGCCCAAAACTCCCATGGTAGTGGGTCCGACTGATCCAGATGCTCTGACCCTTTCCTTTGGGAAGTAATGTTCTTCATGTGGCTCCCACAATCCAACACACTTTCTTTGGTCCAGTAATCCTGGTACCCGAAGTAGAAGATGAATTATAACAATAACGCCAAAATCGAACTTCTTGACCTTAATTTTTTGGGTAATTTGGTGTGGACCATATTGAAGCAACTCTAAAATAGGCCTCATAATCAGTCACCATGTGCTTTCCTTGTCACAAGGCGTCGAACTCATTGAGATTATTCTCAACGAATTCCTCAGAAAGATAACTCTCCTGGAACCGTTCCTCAAATAGTTCCAATGACATGTCATTGACGGTCATGTTCAAATGTGGAAAGAGCATCTTCCGCCATAGAAGAGCGCTCCCCTTCAATTGAAATACCACCATACAGACCTTCATGCTGGAGGTCGTAATCGCGAAGCGTGAAGCACAACACCTTTTTCTACAACCATGTCGCGACGACACAAGCATCTCCAACACTCGTGGACTCGAGAAATCAACTCTCTCAAGTTCTCAGTGGATTCTAATGGTACTATTTAGGGTGCATTGTGGACCCTTAGGGGTACAGGTGTCCTGGCCTCATCTCAGTACTGACGGTGAATCAAGGCTTTTGACAATCCCTGGAAGGACCTTGTCAGACTTTCATATCCCTTAAAACAATTGAATATAGCCCAAGGATTTTTTCTTCCTCTTAGGGTTTAGGCTTCGAGGTTGAGGGAACCTCTGGAGGCATCATACCTCCTTCAAAAGCACCCACTGCGAACCTCTGTGGCGTTCTCTAATCAAGATCACCGCATGGAAACATTAATAGTTTTTTTTTTTTGTTAAAGAGTTAGGTTCTTACTCAAGGGTTTACTACAGTTGAAATCATGGTGATCTACAGTCATAGGGTTGAAACCCACTATGATACCATATGTAACGATCCCTTCGTTATGACTACAAGTGAAGATAAAGTGCAAGTTTTTTTCTTTTGTTTTTAGGAAAGAAGGAAACAACGACAACAATTGAACCAAAAAACCTGATGACGAACACATGCATGCCAATCAGGCAACAGACAACAACGAATCCATGCACTAGCACTATGAGTGATGGGTCAAAACATGTGTAGATCAAAATATGGATATGACTATCCACCCGACACAACGTGACAATGCCTACTAGCTAAGGGTCAACCTCCCCAATCACGACACAACTCCATCGACAAACAACATCTAGAACCTCTAGGCTGTGCAACCCAGTGCATGAAGGCATCACAACCCAATGCCCATAATGACTACCATGAATTGCACCCACAAAGGGTAGCACAGACCTCATCCAATTTATCATTCGCCTATATCCCTTAGGGTGCACAATGATCCCCTAAACCAGGATGATGTCATCACCAGGTGATAAGCGCGACAACAACCGTGGCACAATAACATAATCGGACCCTCAACCTCCACTAAAATCCATGCGCTAGGAGATCAAGGACTATATAAACACCTAACGACTAACCCTAGAACCTAACAAAAATCAACAAGAAGACTAAGACAATCAAGCAACACCGCAAATTCCTAGCACAACAAATCAATATGCAGGTACATCTCTTTTAAAAGAAAATAGATTGCAATCAGGGATAGTGGCAAAGTCATTGATAAAAGTTAAATCAAAGTAATGGTTAATACAACTAATTTACAAAATTTAAGAAATACATATAATGGTTAATAGTTGACCAATAAAACTAGCTATAAAAGATAGTGGTATATTAACCATACTAATATGTAACCAATAAACAATACCGAAGGATAAAGGTTAATATATAAAGACATCATTGTTAAAGGTTAAAAAGATAGTTTCAAGATATTCCATATGGATGTCAAATTGGTATTAAAAACACTTTTGGTTGCGGTGGTAATAAAAGATAGTTTTTATAAACCTGTACATTCTCCTTAGAATGTTTAATGATATAATAAATTTAGCAAGGATTGTGATACGCATATCTGTCAATCCAGAAATTAGATCGTTGTGTAAAGACCAAAAGTGGAAAGCATGATATTATGATGTTGTTATAACGTTGTGTGAGGCATTCTAGCATTGTCTAGTGAGAAAAATATGGTTGTCTAACAATAGAGAGCTTAGATGCAGTTGTCCTTAGATAAGTCATGGTCTAAAGGGTAAAACGCTATGCCAGTGCTGAGTATAACAAATCAACAATACGATTTCCATCCGTAAAATTTGGTGGCTGGGAAAAATCAAAGGTTGTATAACTCCAGTCAATAAATACAATTAAAGACGCTGGCCCTCACACCGTATTAAAGCTGAGAGAACTTTACATTCAAGAGCTGGGAAATAGCATAAAATTTCGTTGTGAAACAACTCAATATAAAGAGAACTCTATATATTAAACAAAAATTCTACCAACACATCTAAATCAGTAACTCCATAATCACATGCTTAACTTACCCAGAAATGCATTGTCCCACCCACTCACGTTGCCCGAGGAAATGACAGTCTAAGTTAAGGGTTAGAGCCATCAGTCAATGTTAGATGAGGCTTGAGCAGAAGAATCTGTTGTGGATAAAACAAATGCAAAATCATTGAACTCTGAGACACCTCAAGAGAACGTAGGCATATCCGAAACAAGACGCAGGCATACAGGAAGAAAAATGCGGCCATGTGAAGGGAACACAGTCACAGAAGGATGAAGCTCACTGAAATCTCATGATTTAAGAACGTAGAGGGTTATCCTTCTTACTCACACGATGGGGTTATCATTTTTTACCATGTGTTTACCAATCAGGTGCTGAAACACACACCTTTCAATACATATATATTTTTTTCCTCACAATCGAGATAGGTAAATTGCTAAAATCAAGAACTAAGGGGAAAATGCCAGTTACTGTGTTAAACAAAGGCTAACATCGTTGAGTTAAAATATTATTGTTGTGCACTAGATAGCTGAGTAGTTAACATCATTGGTTTACCACAGTATAAATATCGTTGTTTATTACATAAATAATGCTGTGTAACACAATAATTTTCTCTATTCTAAAAGAATAATCAATGCTACCCTTTACCCAGAGCTTAGGCTACTATTTATACTGAATGCACACTACCCAAGTTATCTAAATATATAAAAATGCTGAAAATAAAACCGCGAACATAAATTGTGAATATAAATTAGCTAATTTCACTGCAAACTCAAACTAGCTGCCACAGGTATATGAAATCATGTAACCTAACTAGTGAAAGAAAATCCTTGGTAGAATATATTAACTATAGGCAAGCCTGCCCTGTACCATACCATAAGACGTTGTCCCAAGGTTTACTATCAACCATAGAATATCCAACGCATTCGAAAGTAATCACTGACTTACAAGGGTAAATTCACTATCAAGGTAATAGATTTTGTAGAGGGAGAATGCAAGCCAGATGTAAGAGAAGTGCAGGGAAAAATCACCTTCAAATATAATAAAATGCATAGGGAAAATCACAGTCCAAATAAAATGTAAGGGCTGTCAACAAGAGGTCAAATCACAGTCCAATATAAATTATAACTGTCAATCAAGTGGACAAAAATGCACGCTAAATTCGTCCTCAACTAAATTAAAGTGCAAAAGTAAAATCACAAGGAATGAAGATGAACAAGGCATAGGGTAATCAATCGCAAGAAGGCGTAATGACCATCAATCGGCCAAGAAAAATCGACAGGGGTAGACGACAGGGAAAACACATCATTCGCTCATCATCCACACATAGCAAAGAAGGGCGTTAGGATCTATAGGTGTATTAAAACCGAAGTGACAACCGTTGATTCAGATCCTGGCCGACTGCTCAAGCGCGGAATGATGATCTAGGGATGATGATGAAGTAAAGAATAACTCTTCACAATAAATCAATAAAACCAATAGGACAATCACATCATTGAGGGGTCAAATGTGAAGGGAATCAAGTCAACCAGCGAGCATAAGGCTATGGGAAAATTTAAGTTTTCAATTAAAATGCTAAGCCAAACACCTTCTTTACACAGTTGAAGGTACAAAAATGAAAGAGAAAAGTCAATAATAGTCTACGATGAAGAATACGAGCATGTGTACCATAGCCCAAATCGTCTGCTCTGAGTCATTGTCCCGCGCGCTTTCGACAACTCCCGCTTGTCGACCGCTGAGACTACACCAGTACCTCCCAACCAACGCTAGAGGTACTCTTCTTCCCCCTTAGCCCCCCGAGCCACAAAGGGTCCACACACACTGAACCAAAGATCAAATAGATACCAACTCGCCTCGCAAGGCCGAGCTACCACTCCTCACCGAGTTGGGAATCCGAACTCCCACAAGCTAAGTGAGTCAAGTCTAAAATGTCATAGTGTAACATTACGCATAACAGAGGAGATCCATCCTCCTCCTCCTCCTCCCTCCTTTATATAGAGTTTCTAAGTCATTTTCTTTCCCAAATTCCCATTTAATTTATTTTTCAATAATTTAATTCATAAAAATCCTCCCCATACATGTGTCACCCATCCGCTTTGTTGCACCATAAATTAATTTCATTAATTATTTAATTAATCCTATTTCTCTCACCCACCTAAAAGCATTCCTACAATCACTCCTAGGTGTCCCCATATTCCCTTACACATTTTAATGACTTACCCCCTTACTAATTCACTAGTTGAGCTCAATTTAGAAAGTTCTTAAATGCAAAATACCTTACTAAGCTAGTATTTCTTCTTTTTCCTTGTGTTTCCCTTTCTCTTTATGTTTCCCTCTTTTTCCTAGTTTCCTAATTCTTTTAAATTTTCCTCTTTCCCTTTTCATTAAAAACTCAAATTGGCAAGTGTATAAAATTACCTTTTTCTCCTTTTTAATTTTAATCAATAAATCTTTAATTAAGATATGTAACAAAACAATTACTTCCCCTTTTTCCCCCATTTTAAATTTTATCCCCCAAAAGATTTTTTTTATAAATTAATTGAATATATTACCCCCTTCTCATCACATGATTAATGATGATAACTTTT
>JZKD02S1673621.1:399596-411817 GCA_000966675.3 Picea glauca
CAGATACATGAAATACATTATGAGTTTTATGCAAGTGGGGTCGCAGTACGAGACGATAGGCAATGGGTCCAATTTTCTCTTGGATCCTGAATGGTCCTATAAACTGAGGTGACAACTTTGTCCCCTTCCCGAACCATATGGTACTCTTATTAGGTATGATATGAATGAAAACTTGGTCTCCCACTTCATAACTTCGATTGGTCCTGTGTGCATCTACATAGCTTTTCTGCCTATTCTGTGCTTCCTTCAATCTCTGCCTTATCTGAATCACCTGTTCCTCCATTTCTTGAATCAATTCTAGCCCAACTGTTACTCGGTCTTCCAGTCTGTCCCAACTCAATGGCATTCTGCATGGCCTCCCATACAAAGCTTTGTATGGTGGCATTCAAATGGAACTATGATAACTGTTATTGTAGGCAAAATCTACGAAAGGTAGGTACTTCTCCCACTGGGTCTAATTATCCATTACATACATCCTAAACATGTCTTCCATGACTTGATTTACTCTTTCATTCTGCCCATCTGTTTCAGGATGATAAGTTGTGCTTAAGTTCAACTGAGTCCCCAACGCTGACTGTAAACTACTAAAATGAAAAATACAGTCAAATTCTAATGAGTGATATGCATCAAATGCTAATTTGGATCTTTAGTAGTACCCCCAAAATTAGATTGAGTAGTAGATTGTTTTGATGTATTAGAATAGTTTTTATTTTTCTGAATCCTTGTCAGCTTGGATAAGAATCATCTATATTGTTAGTTGTAAACAATCATTCTAGGTGAAGAAAGATGATAAATAGGGTTGATACAGTAGACTATCACAGTTTAGAATTTTTAGATCCAAATGTTTTCATGCCAAAGTAAGTATTTTTTTTTTTTTACAATTATTTCCTCCAATTAAGTGGCCCTGGACAAGACAATACATGAATTGGGTTTGGAATCTAGTTTATATTCAACAGAAAATAATTTTTTTTATTTATTTTACAGTGAAGCATATAAAATGCCAGCAAAATGGTGACCTCTGTCCACTATGGGCAGCACGCATCATGTCAATTGAAAAACAATAACTCTCACGCATATAGTCAGAAAATGAGTGGATAACTGCCATAATCTTGCTTTGATTGATAGTTTCGTTTAGTGGTAGGCTATGTGCATCGCTCGGCCTCTTTTGGACTATATTATTAGTTTTTGGACTATATATACTTGAAGAGGCATCAGAGGCTCTAGGTTTCATACATTCCGCGGAGTTTAAAGGGCATTTTTTTTTCTTTTCTTTGGTTGAGAAACGAAAGTGTATCAAGCCTCGAGGCGTTCTGTCTCAGCGGTAGTTCGATCCCCGGGATTGGTTCGAGCTCTCGTAGCACCGACATCGCCTTTCTCTCTCTTGGCTCCGGTTACTATTGAGGGAGGGGCTAATACATTCCATGGCCCTTCACGTTGATTTTCTTATTTAGGGTTAGGTGGTGCTGCGAAATCATGGTTATCAAAGTGTGAGCAGACAACTGGCTTTTTTGTTGCTTCAAACCTGAAGATAAAGATAACAATACCTGGCATCGCTAGGTATGCAACCACAATAGCACAGGAGGGAACGACAGACGAACCAGTTGAAAAACATCAGTATCAAGCAGAGGTATTATTATTTTTATCATCATCTTAATTGCCCCAAGTGCCTCATCTAGGCATCAATGCCTCTGGGTTTGCATCATATTGTTGGTCGAATGGCTTTGAGATTTGTTGCCATTGGCCAAAGAACTTTTTCCAAAAACTTAATATGTTATCCGTCCATTTTTTTTTTTAAATATTTGCCAACGTTTTAGACGCTCAATGTCAAGAACTTAGCCATTGAATTTGCATAGTTCTGTAGTAAAAATATTTTTCTTAGGTTATTGGATTGAAATTTTTTTTTTTAACTATAGATATAAGGATTCTGCTAACTGTTCTATTAAATTGATTTTTTTTTTTTTGTTTTGCAGGAAAGTGGGGAAATAACCGCAACGCCTATTCATCCTTCGGTTTCTATTTGTCCTTCAGTTTCTATCCTCAGTTTCTCACAATCAAAATAAGACGCACAGAGGTGAATGCTATGAGTTTTGTATTTATTTTGAGAGCGGAAACTCGTGAATACACTAACATCGCCAAAAGCATATTGAAAATGGGGAAGCTGGCTTTCTAGTTTCAAGTCTCGTGTTTATATAATAACATGGCATAACAGGTTTCTATGTGCAACATCATGGTTTCTATATAAAAGGTTAAGAACAGTTTAACTAAAGAAATACACAACACAAGCATGGTTTATAGCCCTTTGGCTTCTAGTGTTCGAATCTAGCTCTGATACCATATGTAATGGCTCTAAAATTAATTATAACAACCATTAAATTAGAACACAACAGTAAAATTTAATTATAACTTCATCTAGCACATTCAAAATCTAATTTTTTTATAGTAATAAAATATAATAACAATTTTTATACAAAACAATGCATAAATTTTCAAAGAAATACCTTAACTTTGATGTTGTTGCTTGTTTCCTTAGCTTGCTCCCTTAGCTTGCTCCTTTAGCTTGCTCTATAGGACACCACCCAAAACCAACCTCCCTGCCGACTAGTAGTGCCTAGCCCTAGGATATCAACGGATATCCTAGCCCTCCGAGCCCAAAACCTCCAGCAGCCCCCTGGTGCACTGTAAATTCCACTCTGCCCAATACTCCAAGCTCTCCCCAAAATCCTTTCTCCCTTCTTGTAGAATGCATCATCGATCTCCACTCCATTTCCCCCCTTATTCCTCCTTCATTGCCTTCCCTGCATTAACTCCCCCACCTAATACCTTATCCCATTCTTAAAGACCTTATCCCATTATTAAATGCCTTATCCCATTATTAAATGCCTTATCCCATTCATTATTATATTTCCATTTATGGGAACGTAACTTAAATTAGTATTATATTTTTATTATTAACCATTAATTTAATACTTAATTAATTAATGAATTAATTAATAATTAAATCCATCATTAACCCTCATGAACACTATTTAATAATATCCAATTAGAAATGTTATTTTAAGATATAAATATAGTTTAGCTAATTTTTTTAGGAGTATTATTAAATTAATTATTCTTAATAATCAAGGGTCATTACAATCAGAATCTCACCGATATTCATTGTCACATATTTGTACCCGTACAGAGGTGAAGAAGTAGGAGAAGAATATGAACAAGAAAAGATTCAATGGACAAAACAAATGTCTGTAGCTGAAAAGACATAGATGGAAAGAATAATTGACAAGAGGATTAGCAGAAAGACCAGTAGAAAAGAGTATTTTGAATACTTGATCAAGTGGAAAAGAAATCCAACTAAAGATGCCAGCTGGGAGAATGAAGAAAAAATTCAAAGGCATGGACAAAATGTGCAAGAGATCATGAAAATTTTCAAGTGAGGGAGAATGATGTAGGAGCATCGTATAAAGACAAAGTGCGTGCCTAAAACCATGGAGACAGTTGGACGCACAGATGCAATTAAATAATTTTTTGTGAAAACGTTGTGAATTTCAAAATTTGAAACATTAATGTAATGGATGGGAGGAAAGTCCAGTTGCATTTATGCCTCGAAGATCCAAAATGATTTTCGAGCGTATGTTCCTATCCGTTGGATGTAATAGGCATTTATGTGTGTTTAATGCAATTAGGTATATTTAAATGATATATTAGATAGTTTAGGATCTTAGGAGGGAAAACAGATGATAGACACCCTCAACCCTTGTATCATTGTAACAACATAATTCAGAATTCATAAGTTGTAGAGATGCAGAGGAGAATAGAAGAGAACAAAGAATTCTATGCATTTTTAGTTGTTGTTATTTACCATATACAGGAGCACTTGAATTAATAGAAGGATCTTTGATTCCAAATCTATGTGTTTGTTATGGTTGTTGGAACCACCTATTAAATGGTATGCTACAGGCTTGTTTTCATTCTCTGTATGCATTTTTTGTCAATGCTATGTGTGTGTGCAGGCTCTAGAATTCTATGTTGAATGTTTGAATTATGGGTAAGGGAATGAGTTTCAGTTGTTTCTCTTTCTAAGAACTCTTGCAAAGAGTGCAGTGGGGGGTCCACAAGGAGTGTGTCAACCATATTTTTTGTTTCATCTCATAACTCTCAGGAAGTATACAATTGTGTCTTTATAGGTAGAAGTTATAGCAAGGAAGAGAGTTGTGCAAGGTTTGCGCAGGCTAGGTGAGGTCTTGGATTTTACAAACCCAAGAGGAATATTGAAAGACTATTGTTGTAGAGAGTGAGAGACGAAGGTCCAAAATAAACAAAGGTTATTTTCATTTTTCCGCAAGGAGTGCGTGGAGAGACCCTTTTGGAAGCCCTGAATTCGCAAGTGAAATCTCAAAAGGGATACAACATTTGAAGTGTTAAAATGGAGATAGAGGTCGAAATCGTCTTGTGGGAGTTCAGTTTAGGAGGGAGGACACCACAACATTTGGCAAGAAGTCCACGTGGAATTGAGAACGGACAGTGGAATCGCTTCAAGGTGAAGTGTCGAAGTTCCATGGGCCGTTGGATCTGATAGACCAACGAAGGGATTAAGACTGAGTGTCTTTCAACACCCATAACCTCAGGAGGAGCCCATCACTTAGGAACCAAGGATCAATGAGATTTGTTGATCGCATTTTATTCGAGCTGTCAAATTCCTTGGGGTTTCGAGGTTTATAAAACTTTGTTTTGATCGTAGAGGTTACGAAATGTCGAACACCGAAGTCATGTGCGATATGTGGCACCGACGTAGTGTGTAGAAAAGTTGAATGCAGGCGACAGTTGGTGTGAACACGTCTCTTGGGAGGAGTCAACACTCTACTAACTTATTGTGTTTTGAGGATTCACAAGGGAAGAGCATGGGAGCTCAGTACTTCAACTCGCGAAGTCGCGAGTTGTGAAAGGTGCTTACATTTAGGCATGGGTGTGGTCCTATCGGACTAGGGACTGAAGAGAGGGGTCTTACACCATAGCCCATTTGCATTTCGCATTTCGCATTTCAGTGATAGCTAAGAGTTGTGGCATTGCACTCGGATTGTCCAACTCGCGAGACACTAAATCATTGGGGTCTTGGACAAGGGGTTTAATTAACCCTTTTTGTGGTCTAGTGAAGATCCTGTGCAGATCTCAGGCCTAAGGGCAGGGGGTCTACACCAACCTCTCAAAAAATAAGCAAAACAACTATGAGATAAATGGGAAGTTCGACCTCCTATGTATCATAGCTCTATATTTTTCGAGCGCTATACAAAATTGTAGCAAAAAAATGGCACACCATATGATACACTGTGGTTTTTGTACCAAGGAATCAACATAATACAAAAGAGGGAAGATAATGTGTCGCCTGTAACTAGTAAAATGGGATATGATAGTCTCTAAGAGAGAGAGGCACCTAACCTTATCTGCATTGAAAGAGGTGATTTTTAGTCATCCACTGGACACTGAGTCGAAACACCTATTGGGATGTCTTGGAACTGGGGAAAATATTTCCCTCTCCTCAATAGCCCAGTGATAAAGTAAATATCCTCCTCAATGGCATGGTACCACTGATCCAGACCCACGTGGAAATATTTTACATGGACATCTCATTGACCGATTAGATGAACCAAAAACTCAAAGTTCCCCTTAATTGATGTAGCCTCCTCATAGTAATTAAGGATTCCTACATCCTTCAAGAGAACATGATTTGATTTATTAATAGGGTGAGGGTACAAATCCCTATCTTTCTCCCTTGCCTCCCATTCACGTACAACATTGTACAGGTCCACCCTCTGCTCCTACTGTTTTTGTTTCTCTCTGCTCACATCTGTACATGATTAACATATGAAATACATTAGCCTCACTCATACATAAAACATAAAAAAAAATCTACTTAATTGTAAATTTATCTATAAATGCGGAAAAATAATTTTCTTCAAAAAAAGAAGTTAATTGCATTAACGTTGGGCCCAAAAAAAGGTAACGCACCATTGGTGGTGCGCACATAGATATTGTGAGAACCATGAGTGGTGTGTGAGTGTAAACTAACACACTGAACAAAATGTGTTATACCATTTTATGCGATGTGTTGGAAAATGGTACCGCACCGAGGAACTACACTACAACACATATGCCCTGGTGCATTACATTTATCATACACATCGCTTAAACCAATAAATATAACAATTATTTAAAAATTATCAAAAAATGTGATGTGTATACGTTCACTACATGCTCTAGTTCATGTAACTAACGTAGAGGCACCATCATATAAAATTTTCCATATTTTCAAGTACAAAACCTTTATGGTGCATTCTAGTCATTACTATCGCACCACGTACAATGCCACCAAAACATTTATTGGGTGCACCGCAACACAATGTTACATTTATGGGTGGTGCATTTGGTAAACATGAATTCCCTTATGTGCATGTTTAACAATGCACTACGTAAACATATATTTGATAAGGATGTTGCGCCATGTACTTTAATGTCCCAATGCATTATCTGTACTTTGACACACCGCCCACTAGTTATATGATTTTCTTCGGTGTGATGTTAAACGAAAGCGTCGATGCATTTATGTTTACCAATGCACCTCTGAGAAAGGTTACAAGGTATGAAATGTGCCCTATAAATTTACAAGTCACACCATAGGCAGTGCAAGCCAAGAGCCTCGAATGCACTGCACATTTTCTTTTTACACTTAAAATTTCACAGAATTTTAAATTTTAATCCATTGAAAACTTAAGTTATGAAGAAACAAGGACATTTCCTAGACATTTTGTCTTTGGGGAGGCATGGTTACGATGTACAAAAAAACACTAAATTTTCCCATCGTTTGGAAAAATTTGAAATTCATGCACTAAGCAATAAATGAAAGGAAGGAAACTAAGGAAAGCATCAATGGAAGAGAGATTTAGATAGTAAAAGGTTGCACTGTTTATTTTGAGCTATACAACACTAAAAATGGTAAAAAAAAAAATTACAGTTCTTAATTGTTTTTAATAAAACCCTATTCTGGTTCGCCCAATGCACAACTGCACTAGGCCATATATTTTAATGAGCACACCACTTATATTTTAAAAAAAAACAAGCGTAGCACGGTGCACATGTGTTTTGGAACATGTGCACACTAGTGCGTACACTACAATGGTGCATAAATTTTTGTTTAAACATGACACGATATGGTATAATAAAAGACTCCCCGATGCGATTGGTTTTACATAGTGAACCACCTAAAATTTTAAATTAACCCTAACACGGTGCTCCATATTGGAGCACTAGTGTGCACCCATGCGCATGATACAATGGAGTGCACCAGAATATATTTTTTGACACAATACTACATTGCTACATAATTTATTTTTATTTAACCATATAACAATGCACTCTACTAATAGCGCACTAGTGCTTCCAGTGTTATTTTTCACACCATATATTTTTAAAAGAATGTTATTACGATGTGTCATTATTTCCTTCTGTGTCCTTATTTCCGTAGAGAACTGAATAATATTTTTCTTTATTTGAAATAACCCTACTAGGGTGCACTAGATTTGAGGGCATTGATGCGCCTGTTGTAGAAAACGCACCAGCGTGTTATGTAATTATAAAAGTATCGGTGTAAAAACATCTTCTAAAACCTCTAACAACTCACCTCCACTAGTACCATCCGCTATAAAGAAATTTTTGGGATATTTTTATAGGGACGTCCACAAAAAAAATCCACTAGAGGGCCTTTTCCGTGTAGTGTTTAGTCAATCATTAGACTAATCTCTTAATCTTTATCAAGATAGATTTATGAAACGTGGTGCATCACATACTTCCCCATTAAGAACAAAACCTAGCATCATTTTCTTATGCAATTACATCCTTGACCCCATGCCACATCCATAATTCCCATTTATTTGAAGTGAAAAATTCATTGTAAAGTCAAAACATACTAGTTATTACAACAACATGTATAACAATGTCATAGAAGACATGTTTCACATACAAATCAACATACACTACTAAAATTAAGCATATAGTTAACCATATAATATCAAGATATAAATACTTATAAGGGATATCACATTTGAAGACTCAACTATTACATTCTCTTCTTGTTACTTCATCCAATATGATAATATTTCGTCCTTATATAGTTATTTTGAATTATGTAAGCCCCAAATATATTATAAATCAAGTTAGTAATCATATAATCATATATAAAACATAGATGGTCCTTTCCATCATATAATCAAATTTACATACTAACAAGTGACAATTTATATAGAAACCATAGTGAATCAAACAACACAATGGACACATATTGTCTTTCATAAATATATATTTGCAACCGACTCTAACATTCCCTATGTTATTATGTTTTCCAAAACTAAAATTTATTTATTTAGATTTTACTAAAAAGGTAATTTTCAATCGTGCAATCCTTCATAACTATTTAACACATTTTTGTAATGTTCAATGTTAAGGTAGAATCATATTTCTAATTTTAGTGAGACAGGGTTCTAGACAACCCCCATTCAAATTGTTTCTATGTAACAACCCCCTCTTTTTTTGACCACAAGCGATGCAAGCAAGTGCACAATTTTGTTTTTGTTTGCTTTAAATTTTGAAGTAGGGTGGCAACAACAATGACATTTTAACTACATGAATTGACAATGAACACCACACACGCAAATTAGGAAACACACAACAATGAATCATCACACTAGAACATCATGCAACTGGACAAACATGTGATAGTCAATATATAGATAGAAATAAATACATGACCGACACAAGCAGGACAATGCCTACAAGCTAGAGGACAACATCAACCACACGACATAGTGGCTTTGATGACCAAGAACTAGAAACCTCTATGGCATGAAAAACCAAAATGCGTTAAGGTGTTACAACCAAGTGGCAACATCAATTTCAATGAACAATGGCCACATCGGGAAGCACAGACTCCGGCCTGGTTATCCTTCGCCTCTATCTGTCAGGGCATGCGATGATTCCCTCTTCAGGAATCATGTCGTCACTAGGCCAGAGGCATGACCATAATCGTGGTGCAACATAACATAACTGGATCAATAACCCAAGAAAAAAATCCAACGCCCCAGTAGACCAAATTAACTGACAAGAAAACTATACCCATGCACCCAAGCAGCAAGTCAACAAGACGCAAGATGACATTACTTGATTTCAAATTTTTCAAATGACCAGAGGATTCTTGTTTCCTACAAGGCAACCTATATGCTGAAATGACTATGACCAACCACCCTTTACAACTCGACTTAAGGAGAAAAGCACACGGTCTACAATTAACTGTTAAATATTAATTATTTTAGTTGATAAAACTAGTAATCCCTAAACCATTAAGCTTGTGCAAGATAAGATACTATTACGCCAATAAACCATTATGTCTAACAAATCCTATTAATCCAACAATTATAACTCTTTCCAACAAATGATAATCCTATTATTTTTAATACAATCAATTAAATTTTCAAACCTTTATATCATTTAATATTAATGAAAAATTGTTATTTTCCTTGTATAACAATCTACATTATTTTCTACAAGTTCATTACATTGTAAAGGTTAGGTAAGTTAATGTACCTACTTAGACATGTTATTTCATGTAATTAAGTGTAGGTTAAAATGTTTGATTTAATTTCAATTATGAAGAAAGGTTATGTGAAGTTTGTTCACCCTTGGTAAAGAAAACTATTTCAATTAACTAAACCTTGAAACATGGAACATTGAAACATTGAAACTAGAATATTATCATTGTGATATAGGATATTGTTGTCTGTTAATAGTATATTGTTGGCATATAAGATATTTCCATCTATTAAATATTGTTGTCTATTAAATAGTATAATGTTGGGATAAGATAAATGAAATCGTTGTCCAGTCACTACAAGTATCGTTGTTGATCAACATTATTTCTAAATGGAAAGATGTTGTCATTCACAACATACCATGCAACAATTACAACATTCTAATACACTATCTAAAACCCAACTACTACATAGTCTCAGACCCAACACTGCATAGTCACAAAGCAGCGATAAAATTTCCTTCCTTCCATTGTATAAACTTGTTGTTCATATATTATTTTAGTTGTACATTAGATGTATTTACTATCTTGCTATCCATTTTATAATTACTATCTTTAAATACCTCACTGTACAATTGTTGTCTCTTAAATATATTGTTGTCAAATGAAATAACAAATATAAGGAATTAATGATACAGATCGTTGTCTAATCAAAGGAATTAATCAATACATATCTTTGTCTCATTAACTCATTGTCATATAATTTCTCTGTCATATAATCAAGATTTTTGTCCTTTAATAAATCATGGTTGTCCATTGTCACCAACATGAAAATCATGCTAGCCAAAGGAAAACAATGGATTGGGGCACTTTATATTATAATCCATCTAAATTTGGAAATAAAATAAACTTGTGGCCCTTTCCAATCCAACAGGTAGTTGTGTATTCAAGATTCCTCTAATAGGGATATTTTATTCTGTAGGTAGTCGCATTTGCAATGAAAAAATATGGAGAACTTGCAGGCGAGGATTATAAACATTCACAACCAATAATGACCACCATAGTTCCATACACGTCACAAACTAGCATTATATCCCATCATGGACCCAACTTGAGGCCAAGAGTTTGAGTTCCGCCATGATATGGTGTTTAACGAGATACCCAGTGAGTTGGGTCCAATTCAAAGCACAAGACTGTATCTACATGGAGACCAACCCACTCAACCATTCATTCTTCATTGACAGGGAAAACAAGGGCGATGTAGACCAATGGATGCCAGCAATAGACGGGATGAGGATAGTTTTATATGTATACAAACATCATCACATAGGTACTTTGTTTCAATGACCAAATGGGTATATGTACAGGGGAAGATTTGGTCAATGTCAACAATGGCTTAAGATTTTAAATAGCCAAACATTTCCACCTAGGCCTACAAAATAGGGATATATATATAACTCATGAAAACGCAAGTATAATACGCTAACAACAATAAACGTAGTCAGTAAATAACGCATAAGGTAATTAAAACACAAGGGTATAAAACACCATGGTAACTCGCAACCATATCGTTTAAACAACACATACATAGTATTGAAATAAAATACAGACAATCACTATGTAATAAGGATTCAAATGCAGCCACCCAATACATAAAATTCGTTGTGTACAAGAGATTCAATCAAAATCAACCATTAAAAACGCAGTGAATCCCTAAATCAAACTTTTTCATTCACATATTGATGATGCTGAGATTTTCCCAATCAAGGAGTTGAGAACTATCATTAAAAATGAAGAGAATAAAATGCCATCCAAGAACGCGGAGGTGATATTAAAATCATAGAGAGTATTAAGTTGTTCGCAAAGAGAAATAATAACAATATGAAGAGATACTCAATCATAAGAAGGCGCAATGACAATCATTCATCCGTGAATCAATCAAATGCAGATATGATCAAGGGATAAATAGGTGGGGAAAAATGATCCTTCAGTCATCATCCATGCACACAAAACCAGGGAATTAGAATCTATAGGTCTTTAAACACCGAAGTGACAACTGTCGATTCGACTCCTAGCCGACTACTCAAGCATGGATTGATTACCTAGTGATAAGGGTGGAAGATACGACACAATCTCTTCATAATAAGAAATAAAACCTACACATATAAGTTATTGAAATCAGAAGTTGGGTTCACTAAGGGAAATTCATTCAGAAAACAACAAGCAAGGGGATTACAATACCATAGGAAAGTAGGTGCAAGACAATGCAAGTAAATGAAATCTTAAACTAAGCACAGAGAAATAACATGAGTAAATTTAATTTCATTCCAAGTAACAGTTAAATCGGCGTACCTTAACCAAATGCTTCTACTCAATAGTTATTTTCCCATTCGCGCTCCATCCAGCTTCTGCTTCCAGCCTGATGTGACCTCACTGGTACCTCCCAGCCAACGCTAGGCATACTCTTCTTCCCCTTGAGCCCCACGAGCCGCAAAACGGATGCACACACTTTACCATAGAACAACTAGCACCTAGATCACCTTGAAAGGTCGAGCTACCACTCATTACCAAATCTGGGTATCCCAACTCCCACAAGATATGTTCAGTCAAGACAAAAACTCAGGAGTGTAACATTACGCACAAAATACCACCT
>JZKD02S1673621.1:429967-441394 GCA_000966675.3 Picea glauca
TTTCATGTCCATCATGTAAGTTCAAACAAAAGAAAGTTCCATCGACCAAATATATATTATTTTTAAGCATATCATTCCTATTATATCTATATTTTCTGCTCTAGAGAGACATGGATGGCCTATTAATGTTGGCATGTTGAGACACACCCTTGTTCCTTGGAATTCCTTCCTTTATACCATTTCATTTGATTGTCATAGTATTGTGAAAATAATGGATTATTCCCTTATGCTTTGTGCATGCATGCATCCTTGAAATTTTTTGGAACATGTTTTGAAGGAAAGGTATGTTTTATTGAACTAGAATATAAATGAATTTTTTAATTAATATTGTCTTGTTGAACACTACATGTAATCTTTTAGCTTAGAATTTTTAAGATTATATGTGATACTCAAAACTAGATTAAAAAAACATTTCTCATAGAATACAAATATGCAATGGGATTGTGATAACCAATAACATAGGGGAATTAAGTAATGACTTTTTATTGTATCAATGTTAACATTTTCATATATTATTTGATTCATGTAAATTGCAACCGTTAAATATGATGTGTTGTATGTAGTTTTGCAGATCTTGATGTAGGATTCGATGGTTATTTATGTTTTTTGATGAAGATAACATAGGACTTGTTGTATCTTGGTGAGATTTCAAATTCATAAGAATGAGACAGTAATATATGTCAACAAGAAGGGAAGTTAATAATTCATGCTTAAAATAAAGTTAATGATCAACAAGTGGAATGAAAACAAAATAGTGATTGAATTGGGTAAGTGGATTTCTATTTTTGAAAGAATATCTTGAATAACATGTCTCAATTTATGGTATGATAAGATTTTGTACAACCTTTTCTAGTATACCATTGAAATATTGACAATATTCTCTATGAGTGGTACTCTCTTGTTTTAGTGTAGCTAATTTTTCTTGGGAAACATTTAGTCTTTGGTTTTGCATGGCTTGTGATGTGTCTATGAATTGAACATGGAGAGGATCTATGTATGGTTGGATAACAATTTTTATAGTTTTATTTTCCACCTTAGAGACACATGGGGGACCTATTGATGTTTTCATGTTGAGACACACTCTTCTCCCATTGAATGCCTTCCTTTTATAGATTGATTGAGGAGGATATGGGATGCTTGTGTATTTCTAAGACTTAGTGAACTCTGAGTCTAGTATGAGTTTAAAATATCATCACACGAGATAGATAGCTCATCCAATGCTAATATCCTCACAACTCACTGAAACTAGAAGGTTATAGGGGGAGTTTTTGGATATCGGTGGTGTAGCTAGCAACGAGTTGTATCTTTCTAGTAGTGTAACATGGGACTGATCACACCTCACTAGGCACAAAATTTGTGATGTAAATTATCTAAGAAATACAAGGTGGAAGAGTGTATCTCGACATGAAAGCACCAGTAGGTCCTCCATGTGTCTGTAGGGAGTCAAATAGAACTATAAATTTCCTATTCAACCATAAATAAATCCCCTCCATGTATGATTCATAACCACATCATAATCCATGCAAAACCACCAGCTAAATATTTCCCCAGAATAATTAGCTACACTAAAACAAGAGCATACCACCCATACAACGTATTGTAAATATTTACATCATATGCTAGTAAAGGTTGGAAAAATTGTTAACTTATCATAAATTCAAACATGTTATTCAAGTTATTTTTTTAGAAATTACAACCCACTTACCAAATTCAACCGTTATTTAGTTTTCATTCCACTTGTTGATCGTTACCTTTACTTGAAGCACCAATTATTAACTTCTCTTCTTGTTGACATATATTACCATCTCATTATTATGCATTCCAAAGTTTACCAAGTCACAACAAGTCTTATATTAGCTTCATAGACAACCCATAAAAAAACATTGAATCTTAAATCATGATATGCAAAATTACATATAACACATCATACTTAACATTTTCAACTTACATGGATCGATTAATATATATATATATATCAATTTTATCATCCATATAATGACAAACAATTCTTGCATTCCCATATTCTATTGGTTTTCACAATCCCATTGAATCTTTTCATTCCAAAAGCAATTTTGTTTAATCCACTTTTGAGGATCACATATACTGTTAAAACTTCTAAGTTCAAATTTTATATGTACAATTCAACAAGATAAGAAATTAAAACCCTTATTTTTCTTCTTGTTCCATAATACAACATTTCCTTAGAAACGTGTCCCCAATGTATTCAAGCATGCATACATGCATTTAGCATAAGGGAATAGCCCATTATTCTCACAATATTGTGATAATCAAAATATTTCAAGTCATTCTTATTGTATTTAGCATGTGATACAAAAGTAAGATTAGTAGAGTGTTCGAGCATCAAAGCCTTAATAAGATTCATATGATGAATTTGAATTCCACTTAATCCTCAATTATACACCAAACCATATTTCATAATATATATATATATATATATTTGTGATATTCATCATAATATATTCTTCATCATATACATATATAAAGAGTTACTTCCATAAATCACCTAACCATATGGAATTACATCCATAATATAACTACATCCTCCATAATTTCCTTTATATGGTTTCCAAAACCATCCAACACATTATATTCATTATATCATTGTGTTACAATAATAAATATGTGCATATATGCAACACTCTTTCTACTTCAAATCATTTAAGGAAAGACATAAGTCCTAAATTCAACTCATGCCCAACTTCAAATATTATCTAGGAATATGACAAAAATCCATTATTAACCAACATTCTACAATAAACATAGGTAACAGACTACAAGTGCCACACATTTCTATCTAAAACCTACTCAAAACATATTTAATATTGAATATCACATGCCTAAGAAAATTCATTTAACTACTGGCATTTTCAAAACAATGTTGATCTTCTTGTACAATAGGAAAGAACAAAAGTAGAAACGGTATACCAATTTGTAGCACCCTTTCTACCTCACATTAACCTTAAGAAACAAAAAATCAAATATTCAATCAAAAAATATCATTCAATAAGCACAACAAGCCCATCCTCACTCAACCAATGGGTACTCATGAATAGACCATGGGTGAAAGAGCTCATCTTCAACGATAGACCATATTAGGCCCAAAAAAAGACAAGAACTTTAGAAAATATATAATCCTTCAATCATGACTTTTCTCTTTATCTGGAAACAATTTTCATCATCCATTTTGGTTTGAGGATTAGTTACAAATATTCCTTTAATGTCTTTAACATGCTCCCAACAATTGGCATTACTAAAAGTTATAGAGAAAGGTAGAATATCATTTCCATGTTCTTAGTTATTCTCTAATGACCTTGACATAATGATTTTATAGTTATTGTCTTCAATAATCATTACGTTAATAAGTTAATAAGACTAAGGTCATGACTATTAAATCCAATAAAATCATTTATGATACTCAACAACAAAAACTTTGAGGAAGTGATTTCATACAAATATCTTGGAATTGATATTCACCACAAGCTCAACTGGAATTATAGCATTGAGAAAAGGATTATTGGGGGATGGAAATATTATTATGGGCTTTAAAAC
Source organism: Picea glauca (assembly GCA_000966675.3). Lineage (NCBI taxonomy): Eukaryota > Viridiplantae > Streptophyta > Pinopsida > Pinales > Pinaceae > Picea > Picea glauca. The sequence goes on from JZKD02S1673621.1 coordinate 433,538, forward strand.
AATTGTAATTAATTCAATCTTTGGATTTGGGATAAGAAGAAACTCCTCTTTGAGAATATCATTACACATGTTATTCTTTATGGATGTGAATTATGGGGCTATAGTATATATCGTGAATCCTGGATAAAAATAGAGAAAATACAAAAGAATTTTATAACCTATAATCTCAAAATTAAAGGAAATATTCCCTATCCCATCCTCCTCTTAGAAACAAGCCTCTACCCCATTGAGATAATAGATATGAATAGATACCTAATGTATCAAAACAATTTAAACAACATGGAAGATAAGAGGCTTGCTAAAATTGCTTCAAAATCAAGTCCTAATCACAGTCAAATCAAGCGAGAATGGCATAAAGAGGCCCAGTCTTGGATAAACTATTGGGGAATCATGAAAGACACCAGTTTGTAGAATAAACATACTATCAAAAATATCATCAAATAAAAATTTAAGGAGAAAATGTGGTGTGATAAAGAGTTAGAGGAAAAAAAAAGTTAAGGTCCTATAAGGATGTAATCAACCCTAATCTAGAAGATCAAAATATCTATCTGTTTTGATGAGTGTAAAGAAAAAAGTAAGCATTTCTAAGATAAGAAGAAATTCTCATGAGCTCCATAGTGAAAATGGGCATTGCTCAATTCCTAAAATGTCATAGGATGAAAGAGTGTGTCACCTTTGTGACACTAAGAAGGTTGAAGATGAAAAACACTTTCTCGTAGATTGTATATCATATACCTAGATTAGAGCTCATTTTCAAAATATTTGTCACACTACCAACCTTCCTAACCTATTAACTCAACAAAAATACGATGATCTTGGAAATATTCTCGTAATGCTTTTCGAGCACAGAAACAAAATTCTAAAGAATCACAAGTAATCACTTACCCTCTTAAGGTTCGATATACCAACTCAGTCTTAGTGAATGTTAATCATTATCATCAACATCATCAGTCAACATGAAAACATAAAAGTACTAACAAGCACGCAGGTCCAATAGACACATATTGTTGTAGTTGTCTATAATACAATATGTAATTCACCTTAGTGCTATGCTAACCAAATAAACTATTGACCAAGACATACTTTCCAAAATAAATATGTACATATTTTATTATTTTCAATTTTTAAATAATTTACAAAAATAATCATACTTTATATAATCACATATGTACCTGTGACAATCAATGGATAATAGAGTAACCATTCCTTAAATATAAAGACACACAATACTGTTGGGTATGTGTTATATTATTTGTACATCTAGTCGTAGTGTTTTCTACGTTGCGTCGAGTGGGGGGGGGGTATGAAGGGGGGCCACCAGGCCTCCACTTTCGGGGGTTTGGGGGCAGCACCCCAGATAATTTTTTTTCCTCGGGAAATGTGTCACATTTATTTCCTCATTTTTTGTGTCACCTCGATTTTTGTGTACATTGTTGGGTGGTTTTTTGGCACATGTTTTTTATCGATGATTTTATATTTCCAGTTAAGGAATTAGGGTTGTTAACTAATCTAGGTTATTGATTTAGGGTTTTGGATGTCACTGGATCCTATATGTATATTGTATTTTAAACAATGTATCACAATGAATGAATATAGAATATGTTGGGTTTCTTAGTTTGGGTTTCCAGGGGAAAAATATTTGTGTAATGTGTGTATTTTCCATTGTATATTTTCTCTTCTTCTTTTGAAAATTTGTTTGCGGTAAAATATTGTACGAGGTTAAAATCTACATTTGGTTTCAGATATTTGTTGGCTTGAGGTGGACACCTTTGTGGTAAAAGGTTTGGCTCGGGACTGTGATAATCCTTGTTACAGTAGGAGATCTATGGTATTGATTTTTTAGGTGAAAAGAAATGGTGAGTAGATTGAAAATGGAGATCAAGAAGTTTAATGAGAAACTTTTTTATCTATGGAAGATCAATATGGAAGATATGTTGGTGGAAAGAGATCAATGGATCGAGGTGGATCAAGGTACTACACCTATAGGAGATTCAGTACATGATTGTAAACAATTTGGATCAAAAGGAGAATACTGCAATCCAACTGTGTCTCTCATATTCAATATTACTGAATGTGTGAGAGAAAGCTACAACCAAATATTTATGGGATGAGTTGGGGAAGTTGTATCAATCTAAGTCCCTATTAAATAAACTATTCTTGAGAAATAAATTGTATAACCTGAGGATGAGAAATTGAGACTCAGTGGAAGAGCATTTGAATGCCTTCAATACCATGGTAAGTCAGTTAGTATCTGTTGAGATTAAAATTACATATGAAGATAAGTGTATCAGTTTAATGTTCTCTTTACCAAACTTCTGGGATATTCTGGTTCTGGCCATAAGTAGTAATACAACTTCCTTGAACTTTGATGAAGTGGTCTCATTCTTGTTTCTCAAGGATATGAGACGAAAGAACATGGAAGGAAAGAGAACATATGAATTATTTACAAGAGGATTCTCCTAGAAAAGAAGAATATCTAAGTCCTCAAGTGGGAGATCTAAGTCTAAGGGAAGATCTAAGTCTCTTGTAAAGTTTGTAAAGGTATGTTGGAGATGTGGAAAAGAAGGGAACTACAAGGATCAATGTAGATCCAAAGTTGGGAAAAAGAAGGGATTTGAAGATTATCTTTCTACAGAAGAAGATACCTCCAAGGAAAAAGAAGGGGATGTTTACTTGGCTTCTTCAAGAACACATGCATATCATGATGTATGGTTGGTTGACTCAAGTGCATCCTTTCATATGAATCCCCACAGGGATTGGTTCTGTGAATATCAAAGGTATGATGGAGGTAATGTTTTTCTAGGTAATGACTCAATAACCAGAATCATGGGTCGAGGAAAATTCAAGTTGAGGATCATAGATCGAAGGATCGGAACACTAACTAGTGTTATGCACATCCCAAGATTGGCCAGAAATTTGATTTCTATAATAAAAAATGATGTAGGGGTAAAAACAAAATTTGAAAAGGAAACCTACAAGATGGTTCGAGGAGTAATGGTGCTGCTAAAGGGAGTTTGGTTTGGAACTCTGTATAATCTACAAGGAAGAACTATTAGTGATGGGTGTAATAGTTCCATTATTCCTAATATTGGAGTTGAAGAAGAAAGAACTCTTATAGTCTATGGAGAAAAGGTTATGTTGTGGCATCAAAGATTGGGGCATATCAAAGAGAAGGGTATTCGACTACTACACGGTAAAGGTATGGTTGAAGGTATGTCTAACTACTCTCTGGTAAAGGTATGGTTGAAGGTATGTCTAACTACTATTTGGATCTTGATTTATGTGAACATTGTGTATATGATAAGACAAATAGGGTAAGATTCTCCTCTGGTGCAATGAGGGAAGAAGAAATTTTACAGCTAGTTCATAGTGATGTGTTTGGACCTATGTCGGTTCCATCATGGGGAGAATATGTGTACGATTTCTCATTTATATACGACTTCTCGAGGAATACTTGGATATATTTCCTTAGGAAGAAATATGAAGTATTGGACAAGATTAAAAAGTTTAAGGCTCTCGTTGAGAATAAAAAAGAAAAAAAAAAGGTGCCAAGGATAGATAATGGAGAAGAGCTATGTAGGAATGAATTTGAAGAATTATGTAAAAAGTGTTGTATATAGAGGAAGAATAATATTCCATATACACCTCACCAAAATGGAGTTTCATAAAAGATGAACATTACTCTGATGGAAAAATAAAGATGCATTCTCAGTTGTGCCAGTTTAGGGAAATAATTATGAGAAAAGGAATGGGTACTACATGTTACCTGGTCAACAGATTACTTCCATCAATGCTGCATGAAAATACTCCACAAGAGGTATGGATTGGTAAGAAACTTTCTCTCACACATCTCAAGGTATTTGGTTGTGAGGCCTATGTCGATGTTCCAAAGGAAAAAATGATTAAGCTAGATAAGAAGGATGAAAAGTGTATTTGTATTGGGTATACAGATGGTCTAAAACATTATAATATTTGGAACCAAGAAACTGAGAAGGCTTTGTATACCCAAGAGGTGGTATTTAGAGAAATGAAGGATGTTGTTAAAAATGAAGTCCTACCAAGTAAGGAAGAACCAGATAAAATAGAGTTTGATTTAAAGGATGATGAATCAAAGTCTATAGAAGAATCAAAATCAAAAGAAGAAGATCTGCATACTGCATTATTGAGGAGATCAGTTCGAGAAAGAAGGCTCCTAGAAAGGTATAATCCAACTAATTTTTGTTCAAATTTTTTCTTTGTCTATTACTGATGATGATATTAGAAATGTCATGGAGGAAATGGATTCACAAGATGGAAAACTTTGGGAGAAGGCCATGGATGATGACATGACGGCCTTGGATTAGAATGAGGCTTGGGATCTAGTGGAGTTGCAGACTTGAGGAAATGTCATTGGAAGGAAATGGGTATTTAAAAGGAAGGTGAATGCAGAAGGAAAAGTGGAGAAATACAAAGACTGGTTAGTAGAAAAGGGTTAATCCCAGTTTGAAGGAATTTATTTTGGTGATATTTTTTCTCTTGTTTCCAGTTTAACTTCTATAAGATTTATGTTATCTATTGTGGCTACATTTTATTTTGAAGTAGAACAAATGTACATGAAGACACAATTTCTACATGGGGATATGGAAATGGAGATCTATATGAAGCAACGAGAATACTTTTCTATGAAGAGAAATAAGGAGCTGGTATGCAAGATGAAAAATTCCTTGTATGGTTTAAAACAATCACTAAGGATGTGGTATCAAAATTTTGATACTTATATGCTGAGACTTGGCTTCACAAGAAGAAAATAGGATCACCGTGTGTATTTTAAATTAATTGGTGATCATTTGATTTATTTGGTATTGTATGTGGATGACATGTTGTTGATAGTCAAAAACAAGGAGATTATTGAGGATGTGAAAACTCAGTTGTCGTGTAAATTTAACATGAAGGATCTCAGTGCTGCAAATTTCATTTTGGGCATGGAAATTAAAAGAGATTAGAAAAAGAGGAAACTCTAGCTAAATAAGAGAAAATATGTTGAGAAAATATTGCAGAGGTTTAATATGTAAGAATGTAAACTAGTAAATGTCCCTATTCCTATTGGTGTAAAGTTATACGCGGATCAGTTTCCCAAGATGTGGGAGGAGGAGAAGGACATGTTTGATGTTCCATATGTGAGTGTAGTTGGAAGTTTGATGTATGAAATGGTCTATACTAAATCGAACATCACACATCCATTGGGATTTTTGAGTAGGTATATATCAAAAGAAAGGAAGGAGCATTGGACAACAGTAGAAATGGTTTTCAGGTATTTTCATGGAATTGATAGAATGGGCTAGAGATATGGATCGTAGGATATCTACAAGCGGGTATGTGTTTAACCTATTTGGAGGAGAAATCAGTGGGATGAGCAAAAGACAAGTTGTAATGTCACTTTCAACTCTAAAAGTTGAATACATCGCAGCCACTCATGCAATTAAGTAAGAATTATGGTTACAAATATTCTTTTTAGGTATTGGGTTGGCACAACAAGATGTAAGGATAGATTTTGACAGTCAGAGTGCAATTTTTCTGGCGAAGAACTAGATTTATCATTCAAAGACAAAGCATATTGATATTCAATATCACTTTTTGAGGTACATGGTTGAATAAAAGAAGGTGTTTCTAATGAAGGTGGACACTTTGAAGAATGTGGAAGATTCATTAACAAAATATGTGAGCACTGAGAAGTTTTCTTGGTGTAGAGGATCGATGGGCATTGTTGCCTTGGATTGTTGACTATTTAAGCATATAACCCCCTATACGTAAAGAAAACAAGTGGGAGAATGTTGGGTATGTGTTATATTATTTTCACAACTATCCCCAGTGCTTGCTACATTGTGCTAGGTGTGCAAAGTTTCAAGGAAAGTGCCCCCGAGAATTTTTTTTTCCCTCGAGAAATATGTTGTATTTTTTTCCTCTTTTTTTGTGTCGCCTAGATTTTTTTGTCCATTATTGGGTGGCCTTTCAACACTTGGTTTTTGCCAATGATTTTCTATTTCCACTTAATAAATGAGGGTTGTTGACTAATCGAGGTCATTGGGTTAGGGTTTTGGATGTCATTGGATCCTATATATATATTGTATTGTAAACAATGTATCAAAATGAATTAATATAGAATATGTTGGTTTTCCCAGTTTGGGTTTCCAGTGGAAAAATATCTATGTAATGTGGGTATTTTCCATTGTATATTTTATGTTATTTTTTGAAAATCTGTTTGCAATAAAATATTGTAAAAGGTTAAAATCTACAAAGATTGCATCATATTATGTACTCTAAGATTCTTTCAGTTCTACCATATTCTCTTGCTTCACATCATATTATATACTCTAAGCTTCTCTAAGTTATACCATATGGTCTTTCTTAGCATACTATTATAATATGACAAAAATTAGTCTTCCTCACATATCCATAATATAATGAAAGGATATAATGATTACCTATTTCTAAAATGATGTTGAGTTGTCATTTTATTATAAGTTTCATGATATCTTGCATTTATAATCTCTCTAAGAACTTCCCTCTTTTTTTAACTACAACACCAAATTCTCCTTTTATTTCAAAATAAGTTCAAACTCTTCATCCTAAGAATATAAACATAACTATCTCAAATAAAATCCCAAGATCCTTCACAATACAATAATCACAACGGTCATCATTCTCTTAAAAAAAAAACCATCCCTTTTCTTGACATAAGAAACACATAAGCTGGAAACAACTTGCATACTGAAATATGAACTACAAAACAAACCCAAGGTATTGAATATTTGAAGTGTTTTCACAAACACTTTGCATACAAGATTTACAAATTAAATTAAAACAAAAAGCTATCCTACAAAAGAAAAAAAATTATCCCTCAAAAGAGATCAATTATCTCTAAGCCAAGGGATCTTAATGAATACTACAAAATCTTAAATAAAATGAATTTATGCGCTCAAAGAAAATTTTCTCCGAGTAGTTATTCACTTGGCACAATGAAAATTTTTTCCTAAATTTTTTTCCTAAATTGATTGACACATAATTTCAAATAGTTTGCAAGAATGATTTATTAGTCCCTGCCCTTCGAGCTGGGGACTCTTAGTAATCTGTTTCCAATTTTCATATTAATTTGACACAGAAACCAATGCATTTTGATCATCTTCACTAAAATTTTCTAAAAAACATATAATTTAGGTTGTTTTTAACTTAAGTTTTAAGTTTTTCCTCTTCCTGAGGCAGATGGGATGATAACTTAGGTTTTTTTTAATTTAAAGTTCACATTCGTGTTTTGATTTTTACACAACGAAGTAATGCTAGAGATGAACATAGCATTACTTCGCAACATTAAATGTTTGGTGCAATACTCCATATCATAAAGTGGTTCCTTGCATGCATTTATCTTACATGTAGAACATTGTTGCATGACATAACACACAGAGGAACAAAGGTTTCCACCATTTTGTTTTCCTTCCTCCTCGCTTCTAGCTTTGTTTTCCCTTGCGCATTTTCCCCTTCTACTCAACATCCTACCTTTTTTTTCTCCTTCTTCTTAGCATTCGGACTCGCACCCCCTGCATTCCCTTCTTCTCTATCCAAGGTACTTGTTCTTTGTTTTAGTAATATTATCCAAACTGAATTGTTTCTTGTGAAGTATGTAAGCAGATGTTAATCCCTAATGTTGGCTCATTACCCCTTAATTGGGGCATATTAGAGTAGTAATGCTATTTTATTTATGTCGGCTATAGGCCATTAGTTGTAATTTATATTAGTAATGTTATTTTAATTATGTCAGCTTTAGGCCATTATTTGTAATTATACCTCCTAGTCTCCTATATATACCAAGGAGACATTTTCATT
>JZKD02S1673621.1:446488-459055 GCA_000966675.3 Picea glauca
AAAAGGAGGTTGCCCCCTCGAAGAGGCTTATTATCTGAAATTATCTCTTTTTCAAGGCATTGAGTACTTTTTCTGAGGTTTTTATATGCTATATTGATGTTTGGTTCTTAACAGGAGATCAAATTTGAATTTGGGTATCCCAGCAATAAGGACCATGAGGCCAAAGGATCAACAAAAAAACAGGGCAGATCGAATTTGAGTGATGGTTGGTCAGGCCAATCTCTGTTACATACATATCAGGAATCGACCTGATGACCTGAGAGATTTATAAGTTTCATCCAATAGAGCGGGGGAATTACTGCTAATGTTGTAACTTCAAAGAAAGGGAGTTTAAGTAAGAAAGAAATAATTTGAGGCTAGCAATGAAGACAAGTAAGCAAGACAGAGAGGGAGCCTACTAAGATATTGAATTAGAGTGGTTCTTATATCCGTTATCAAGGCTCAGCTCTAAGAAAGCAACAAGGGAGGTAGTGTAAATCCTTAAATAAATCAATCCAAAAGTATCAACTTATATATCGTATAATAAGGAAGCTCATAACAGAAAGGAAGCCTATGGGGGAGAGCTCTGTTAGTCTCTATTCACAACTTCTGACCAATCATTCAATCTTAATGAATTACTTATTAAAATAGGGTATCACCGAAAGATGTGGTTTAGTGGAGATAGATCATGTTGTTGAGCATCTGGGATAGAAAAAGGTGGTGATAAATTGTCCATCTTGATTTAGCACAACAAACAATGATCATGAACATGTTGCCAATTGTATATTTTTAAGAAAAGTTATAGTACTTGTGGGGAGTGGCCCTACACTGCATGGAGATTAACTATACATTTCTATTTTCTTGTGTTTCAAAGGTTCAACTGCTTCCAAATTATTTTCTGTGATGACATCATATATATCATCACTTTTTCCCTCTATTTAAAAATCCCCTGAGCATGTAAGTAGAGTTTATGTATCCTGAAAAGTTGAATTTATGGGGTCTAGGATGAGAATCAATACATGATGGATTGTGCCAAAGGTGAAGGAAAAACAAGTCATACTATAATTTTACTTCGCTTGCCCGAGAGAAGCTTAATATTGCAGACAATAGAGGACATGAATGAATGGATGATGGATTGCGTCAATGGTGATGAAGCTACATAAGTTGAATGTATCACCGGGTTCTTCACTAAAAGAGGTAGGTTTTGGATCTAAAATTTTAAAAAACATTTCAAACAAAGATTCTAGAGTTACCATACCTTTTGGAATGTTGTTTGTATCTAGATTTATTACTCTTTCTTTTTCAAGCTTTCCATTAGTCCTCATGTCCTCATAAATTTATTGTGTGTCAAATACACCTATTGACGCAAACCCCCAACCCTCGACCCAATATCCACACAAGATCATTCTAATCTCCTTGAGCCGAAGTGGCTCCTTTGGTTCCTCGCTGAAACCTTCAATGAATCTGATCCATAGGTCCTTTGGAAACCCCACCTATGAGAATGAGCACTAAGTGCGAGCTTCACCCTCACACGACCACAACTGGGCCTTGGCACAAGCGCCTTTCGCAACTCATAACTTGTGATTTCATTAGTCAAATACCCTCGAATCCTCTTTTCCAAACTCCCGATACCCGAGATGAAGATATGGGTATACCTCCCTTCTCCTTAGAGGTTCTTCAAGCAACCACTGGCTAGAGCCTAACTCTAGCGCCTCTCGCAACTCGCAACTTCGCAAGTTGAAGTGTTGATTCCTCCTGCTCCTCCCTTGTGAATACATGACTCATGATAAGTCAATGATATTTTGACCCTTTTCAAACGACATGTGTCCACCACCTGTCACCACTTCTACCTCTCTTTGGGTGTTTTATTGTCACGCCACCTGTCAACCACATGGTTCCCACCAAGAGGATGTGCCACGTGTTGCACGATCCCTCGTAACTTGTAAGCTCATGACTTCTACAGTAAAAAAGAGTTTCTTTCAAACCCTGAACCCCCGAGATGCGATACCTATTGGAATTTCTAATCCGATGGTCCTCCCGTAGCTCAGATCCAATGGTTTGGATCTCCTTCCCTGTTTCTCGCAACTTGGAAATTCTTGCAAACCAAGAAATTTCGTCTGGGCTCCAAATTCCCAAACCCCGAGTTCGTGATATGATCCAATGATGTGGGTTAAAACAATATCAATGGCTCACATTGATTCTTGATGCTAGTGCAGTTCAAGTTCTTCCAACTCCTAATTGCCTTGGAGCTTCACTAGATCTTACGGTCCTCGCAACTTCATGAGTTCTCCACAAAGAATTTTTACCTCTCGATTCATGCTTCAATGACTTCTGCCCAAACGAATGAATGTGATCCTTCTGGACTTAAATTTTATACGATGGCTTCAATCCCCGTATCCCTTTGAACTTTTCAAAGGTACTAACCCTCCTGAGATTTCACTTCCAAACTCAAGGTTTCCAAAAGGTTCCTTCTCACACTCCTTGCGTAAAACTTTCAAATAACTCCAGGTTATTTGAGTCTTCAACCATATGCACTCTTTGCAACAGTGGTCCTTCAACTTTTCCATTAGTTGATAAATTCTAAGGTTTCAACCAGCTTGCGCACACCTTGCATGGCTCTATGCTTCGCCTAAACTTCTGCTGGTATGAGAACAACAATATCTCTCCTGATCTTTTTGAGATAAAACTCAGACTCTTGTCAGCACACACCTTGTGGACTTTTCATTGCGCTCCTTGCAAGATCTCTCAAGAAGAGAAACAATTGAAACTCATTCTCCTTCTCTCTCAGACTTCATATACTTAACATGAAATCACACATTCAACATATCATTGAAACCAATGCCTAAACAGAGGGAATAAAACAACTGTAAGCATACCATTCAACAAATGTAAACAATAAGCATCATAACACCATGAATATTGAGTCAAAGCTTCATATATTAACTCAAATGCTCATGTACATGGGTTCTTCTCTACAGCTCTCTGCTACATCTCTCCACTTAAGAAATCTGAATGATCATCTGTCACAATGATACAAGGATGAGGGTGTCTGTATCCGTTTTCCAACCTACACTTCTAAAGTTGTCTAATCTATTAAATTCAAATCTACCTACTTTAATTAATCAAACTTAATGTCTATTACATCTGACAGATGAGAGAAATCACTCAAGATCTGTTTACAACATGTAAGTATGCTTCCCTTAATTAGTACAGTAATATATGCTCATTAATTTTCAAAAACATTTCAAAATGTGCAAAATGTGTGTTGCACGTTTCTAGCTATCTTTCGCCTTTATGCTTGCTTGGTTGGCTGCTTACGATGCTCCTCCATCATACTCCCTCGCTTGAAAAGTTTGATGAACTCTTGTTCATGAGCTCTTTCACAATCTTTCCATGCTTTTGAATTTCTGTTTCATCCTCCCAACTGACATCTTCCACTAGATTTCCCTTCCACTTGACCAAGTATTCAAAATAGTCCTTCCTCCTGGTCTTTTTGCTAATCCTCTTGTTAATTATGCTTTCCATCTGTGGATTTTCAGCTACAGGCATTTGTTTTGTCCATTGAAATTCCTTATGTTCATCTTCTGCTCTTGTTTCTTTAGCTCTGTAAGGGTACAAATCCACAACATTGAATATCGGTGAGATTACGACCCCATCAGGTAATTCAATCTCATATGCATTTGTCCCAAATTTCCTTATGACCTTACACGGTCCAATCTTTTTCATCTTCAGTTTGTGATATGTTCCCCTTGGGAACCTCTCCTTCCTCATATGTGCAAGAATCAGATCACCAAATTCAAATTGAATTTCTCGCCTGTGTTGATCTACTCTCCACTTGTATTCTTGACTTGTACTTTGCAATCACTCCTTGAATCGGCTGTGCAACTCCTTCATTCCTTCTGCAAAGTCCTCTACACTAGCACTCCTGAATTCATTTTGTTTCTAATCTTTCAATTCAGAAACTCCCCTTGGTTGCATTCCATATACAATCTGGAATTGACTCTGCCCCATGGTTCTATTGAGTGAATCGTTGTAAGAAAATTCCACCTATGGCAGAATGTGATCCCATCTCCTCAGCAAATCTCTCAATCTCATGTTTACGACCTCTGTCTGTCCATCCATCTGAGGATGATACATTGAGATGAAATACAAAATTGGCCCCAACTTCTTCCATAAGGTCCTCCAAAAATGTCCTACGAACTTGGTATCTCGATCAGAAATGATACTCCTTTGTAAGCCGTGAAGTCTGACGACTTCCTTGAAAAACAGGTTCGCAATATGAGTTGCGTCACTGGTTTTTTGGCATGGTATGAAATGTGTCATTTTTTAAAATCTGTCAACTACCACAAAGATCAAATCACAACCTCTTTGTGTCATTGGCAGTCCCAATATGAAATCCATGCTCACTGTGTCCCACGGCCTTTCAGGTATGGGTAATGGTTGGTATAACCCTATGTTCTACCTCATTCCTTTTGTTTGTTGGCAAATTTTTCACCTATCCATGAATTTATTGACATCTGTCCTCATCCATGGCCAAAAATATGATCCATTCAACTTTGAGAATGTCTTATCATGACCAAAGTGTCCAACCAATCCTCCTCTATGTTTTTCCTTCAACAAATTCTCCCTCATGGAGAATTTTGGAATACATAATTGATTGCCCCTGAGAAATAATCCATCCTCGATCATATATTCAATCGATTGGCTTCTTTCCCTGAGAAATAGATTCTCAGATGCCTCATATGCCTCCTTAAAATTTGGGTCATCCCTATACATTTCTTTGAGGTTATCAAAACCTAAATTCTTGACTTTGAATTCCTGCATAAGCAAACATTTCATGCTCAAAGCATCAACAACTTTGTTAGTAGTTCCAAAAATATGCTTAATCACAAAAGTAAAATTCAGCATGAATTCAACCCATTTAACATGTTTTGTCTTCAACTTCTCTTGTTGAGTCACGAATTGTAAATCGTGATTATCATTGTACAAAACAAACTCTTTAGGAACCAAATAATGTATCCATTTCTTCAGTGCTTGTATGACTGCATAGAATTCCTTTTCATATGTTGAGTACTTAATCTTATCTTCATTCATTTTCTCACTGAAATATGTGATCGACATGTTGTCTTGGCTCAAGACCGCTCCAATTGAAAATCCACTTCCGTCACACCTGACCTAGAATGTCTTGTTGAAATCTGGCAAAACCATAATTGGTTGCTTGGTGATCTTCTTTTTCAATAGATGGAAACTCTTCTCTGCTTCCTCCATCCACTGAAAAGATTTGTCTTTTCTTCACTGTATCCATCATTGGTATGTTAATTCCACTGAATTTTCGGATGAATTTCCTGTAGAAACATGCCAAACCATGGAAGCTTCAAACTTCAAACATATTTTTTGGCAATGGCCAATTGTTAATTGCATTTACCTTTCCTGGATCCATCTTCATCTCATTTGCAGAGATAACAAAACCCAAATAAATGAGTTTTGTTCTCAAAAATGATGATTTCTTCACATTGATCAACAATTTCTCTTGATGCAATCTCTTCATCATTGCAGCAAAATGCTTTAAGTGCTCTATTTTTGTCCTGTTGAAAATTAATATATCATCAAGATATACAATGACAGATTTCCCAATGAAATCCTTCAGGACTTCCTTCATCAATCTCATGAAAGTATTGGGTGCATTCATTAGGCCAAATGGCATGACAATCCATTCATACATCCCCTCATCCATCTTGAATGTTGTCTTCCATTCATCACCCTCTCTCATTCTAATTTGATGGTACCCACTTTTCAAATAAATTTTTGAAAAAAACTTTTCTCCACTCAAGCAATCCATCAAGTCATCCGTCCTTGGCAATGGAAATTTGTATTTGATGGTAATCTTATTGATTTCCCCTGAGTTTGTACACATTCTCTATCCTCCATATTTCTTTGGGCTGAGCACCATCGAAACAACGCATGGACTCAAGCTCTCTCGAATCAATCCCTTGTCCATTAAGTCCTAGACCTGTCTCTTAACTTATTCATTTTCCTATGGAGTCAATCTGTACGCTTCTTTTTTCGGTAAACTAGCTCCAGGTATAGGATCAATATGATGGCTTATACTCTTGATAGGTGGCAACGAACAAGGTAGTTCGTCCACTACTATATCAACAAATTCTTCTAGCAACTCCTGGATTTCTTCTGGTAAATTATCTATTCTCGTACTAGTTAAAACAATTTTGGGCTTCTTGACCACAATAAATTGTGTGTCTTCCTTCTTCTTAACCTCATTAAGAAGTTCCTTCCCACTCATGAGAAGTACAGTGTTGATCACCTCTGTTTTCACCTCTTTATCCTTAATCGACAACAACATGTGAGTCCTACCATTTTTCTCTAGGGTGTACGTGTTCTTTCTCCCATCATGAACTACGTTTATATCATATTTCCATGGTCTACCCAACAATAGACGACAAACATCCATGGGAATGACATCACATAATATTTCATCTTTATATCCTCCTATTTTAAATTCAACTAAGCATTGTTTAGTGACATTTACCTGATGCCTTTTTTTTAGCCACGAAACTCCGTATGGGCTTGGATGTACAATAGTCTCCAGCTCCATATTTTTTACCATATCTGTAGATACGAGATTGTATGTGCTACCGCTGTCCACTATGACTTTTCATACTCTATCTTTAGTTTTGCAAGCAGTCTGAAACAAACTCTTTCTTTGGGATGGGTTCTCTGCCTCCTTCTCTGGCTTTAAGAGAACTTTCCTCGTCATTAAGGATCTTCTGCCCTCAGCGTCTTCTGCCTCAACATTCCATCCTTGAGCTTCGACAATGTGAGTTTCACCACCATATTTCTTCTTATCTGGACACTCATAGAATTTATGTCCGATTTTTCCACAGACAAAGCATTTCACTTCACCTCCTCTGCCTCTTCCTCTTCCTCTGGCTCGAGGAAAAGTATTTCTATCAGCATACTGCCCTCTCCGTGAGCTTCCTCCTCTCTCATGTTGAGTTTGAATGTTCTTCACCTCTTCTTTAGTTTTCTGAGTTCTATCTTGGGTAATTGTTTTGCCTCTGGCTTGACTTCTACCTCGGCCTCTTTGACCTTGATTTCAGCTCAGATTATCTTCATCTTTCAGAGCCATCTGATAAGAATCTTCCACAGTCTGAATGGTCATCATGCTCATTTCATCTTGAATGTCATATCGCAGACCATTCATGTATCTGGAAACTTTTTCATCATCGCTTTCCTGATGACCTGCTCTGATGTTTATCTTGTAGAACTCTTTAGTGTATTCTTTCACTGACATCGGCTTCTGTCTCAAATTCTACATCCTCCAAAATAGAGTAATTTGATAATCCCTGGGTATAAATTTGGATTTCATCTTTTCAACCAGTCTATCCCATCTCTTGAATTTTTGCTTTCCCTTGCAGCATCTGTCAGCCTGCATTTCATCCCACCATAGTGTTGCATGCCCTTTAAGTCTAGTAACAACATGTTTGACTTTCTTTTCTTACTCGACATCCTCATAGTTGAAGTATTTATCCAGAGCTCTAATCCAGTCTAGAATTTCTTCAACATATAAGTTTCCCTTATACATTGGAATGTCCATTTTCACTCTAGCACCTATCCTTGCAACAACCCTGAATAGGCGTTCATCTATAGCATCTTTGATTGCAACTTCTTCTTCTTTGTTTCCAGCTTCATTCTCACTTTTGGCCTCACTAATATCCCCAACGTCAATTGTGCACCTCTGTGTTATCTCCATGGCATCAAGCCTGACATGTAATTCACACATCTCTCTCTCCCTTGTTGGATCAGGCATTGACATTGGCCTGTCTCTTCTTCTCAGTGACATGACTGTAAAATGTTCCTCATTTCTCTGTTATAGAAAGAAAAGAACTTGTTTTGGGCTATGATACCAAATTGATGTATACCCCCAACCCTCGGGCCAAGATCCGCACAGGATTGTTCCAATCTCCTTGAGCCGAAGCGGATCCTTTGGTTCCTCACTGAAACCTTCAACGAATCTGATCCACAGGTCCTTCAGAAACCCCATCAGTGCAAATGAGCACTAAGTGCGAGCTTCACCCTCACACGACCACAACTGGGCCTTGGCGCAAGCACCTTTCACAACTCGCAACTCGCAAGTTCGTGGGTCGAAGACCCTCGACTCCTCTTTTCCAAACTCTCGATACCCGAGATGACGATACAGGTATACCTCCCTTATCGTTAGCACTTCTTCAATTGACCGCAAACTAGATCCTAACTCTAGCACCTCTCACAACTCGCAACTTCACGAGTTGAAGTGTTGATTCCTCCTACTCCTCCCTTGCGAATCTGTGACTCGTGATAATTCAATGATGGTTTGACCCTTTTCAAATGACACATGTCCACCACTTGTCACCACTTCTACCTCTCTTTGAGCATTTTATTGTCATGCCCCCTGTCAACCACATGGTTCCCACCAAGTAGACATGCCATGTGTTGCATGAGCCCTCTCAACTTGCAATCTCATGAATTCTATAGTAAAAAAGAGTTTCTTTCAAACCCCAAACTCCTAATACATGATACTTGTTTGAAGTTATGATCCGAAGTTCCTCTCGTAGCTCGGATCCAACAGTTTGGATCTCCCTCCCTATTTCTCTCAACTCGAAACTTTGCGCAAACAAAGAAATTTGGTGTGGCCTCCAATTTCCCCAAACCCAAGTTCACGATATGATCCAATGATGTGGGTTGAGACAAGATCAATGACTCACATTGATTCTTGATGCTAGGGTGGTGATTTCTTCCATCTCCTAACCTCCTTGCGACTTCACTGGATCCTATGGTCCTTGCAACTTCATGAGTTCTTCATAGAGAATTCTAACCGCTTGATTCACACTTCAATGACTTCTACCCAAACGATTGAATGTCCTCCTTATGAAATTAACATTTATATGACGGCTTCAATCCCCATATCCCTTTGAAATTTTCAAAGGTACTAACCCTCCTGAGATTTCACTTCCAAACTCGAGGCTTCCAAAAGGTTCCTTCTCATACTCCTTGCGGAAAACTTTTAAATAACTCCAGGTTATTTGAGGCTTCGACCTTGTGCACTCTTTGCAACAGTGCTCCTTCAACTTTTCCCTTAGTTGATAAATTTGAAGGTTTCAACCAGCCTGCCCACACCTTGCACAACTCTGTGCTTCGCCTGTACTTCTGTTGGTATGAGAACAACAATATCTCTCCTGAGCTTTCTGAGATAAAACTCAGACTCTTGTCAATGCACACCTTGCGAACTTTTCACTGCACTCCTTGCAGGATCTCTCAGGAAGAGAAACAATTGAAATTCATTCTCCTTCTCTCTCAAACTTCATATACTGAACATGAAATCACACATTCAACACAACATTGAAACAAATGCATAAACAGAGAGAATAAAACAATTGTAAGCATACCATTCAACAAATGTAAACAGTAAGCATCATAACACCATGAATATTGAGTCAAAGCTCCATATATTAACTCAAATGCTCATGTACATGTGTTCTTCTCTACATCTCTTTGCTACATCGCTCCGCTTATGAAATCTAAATGATCATCCATCACAATGATACAAGGGTGAGGGTGTCTATATCCGTTTTCCCTCCTACTCTTCTAAAACTATATAATCTATTAAATTCAAATCTACCTACTTTCATTAATTAGACTTAATGTCTATTACATCTGACAGATAAGAGAAATCGCTCAAGATCTATTTACAACATGCAAGTATGCTTACCTTAGTTAGTAAATTAATATAGGCTCATTAATTTTCAAAAACATTTCAAAATGTGCAAAGTGTGTGTTGTGCTTTTCTAGCTGTCTTCTGCCTTTATTCTTGCTTGGTTGTCTGCTTACGATTCTCCTACATTATACTCCCTCGCTTGAAATTTTTCATGAACTCTTGTTCATGAGATCTTGCACGGTCTGTCCATGCTTTTGAATTTCTGCTTCATCCTCCCAACTGGCATATTCCACTGGATGTCCCTTCCACTTGACCAAGCATTCAAAATACTCCTTCCTCCTAGTCTTTCTGCTAATCATCTTGTTAATTATTCTTTCCATCTACGACTTTTTAGCTACAGGCATTTGTTTTGTCCATTGAACCTCATTTTATTCATCTTCTTCTCCCGTTTCTTCAGATATGTAAGGGTACAAATCTGAAACATTGAATATCGGTGAGATTCCAACCCCATCGGGTAATTCAATCTCATATGGGTTTGCCGCAAATTTCCTTATGACCTTGCACAGTCCAGTCTTTTTCATCTTTAGTTTGTTATATGTTCCCCTTGGGAACCTCTCCTTCCTCAAATGTGCACGAATCAGATCACCAACTTCAAATTGAAGTTCTCGCCTGTTTTGATCTACTCTCCGCTTGTATTCTTGACTTGTACTCTGCAATCGCTCCTTGACTCAGTTGTGCAGCTCCTTCATTCCTTTTGCAAAGTCCTTTGCACTAGCACTCCTGAATTCATTTAGTTATAAATATTTCAATTTAGAGACTCCCCTTGGCTGCATTCCATATACAATCTAGAATGGACTCTATCATGTACTTCTATTGAACGAAACATTGTAATCAAATTCCGCCTTTGGTAGAATGTGATCCCATTGACTGTGGTGTTCAGTCACTAAGCTCCTCAACAAATCTTCCAAGCTCATGTTTACGACCTCTGTTTGTCCATCCGTCTGAGGATGATACGCTGAGCTGAAAGAAAAAATTGACCCCAAATTATTCCATAAGGTCCTCCATAAATGTCCTACGAACTTAGTATCTCAATCAGAAATGATACTCCTTGGTAAGCCGTGAAGTCTGACGACTTCCTTGAAAAACAGGTTCACAATATGAGTTGCATCACTCGTTTTCTGGCATGGTATGAAATGTGCCATTTTTTAAAATATGTCGACTACCACAAAGATAGAATCACATCCTCTTTGTGTCCTTGGCAGTCCCAATATGAAATCCATGCTCAGTGCATCCCACGACCTTTCAGGTATGGCTAATGGTTGGTATAACCTTGTGTTCTTCCTCTTTCCTTTTATGTTCTAGCAAATTCTGCACCTATCCATGAATTTCTTGACATCTGTCCTCATTCCTGGCCAAAAACATGAGCCATTCAACTTTGAGAACGTCTTGTCATGACCGAAGTGTTCGTCCAATCCTCCATTGTGTTTTTCCTTCAACAAATTCTCCCTCATGGAGCATTTTGGAATACATAGCTGATTACCCCTGAATAATATTCCATCCTGGATCATATATTCGGTCCATTGGCTTTTGTCCCTAAGAAATGGGTTCTCAGATGCCTCATATGCCTCCTTAAAATCTGGGTCATCCCTATACATTTATTTGAGGTTATCAAAACCTAAAGTCTTGACTCTGAATTCCTTCATAAGCAAGAATCTCCTGCTCAGAGCATCAACAACTTTGTTAGCAGTTCCAGAAATATGCATAATCACAAAAGTAAAATTATGTATGAATTCGACCCATTTAACATGTTTTTGGTTCAACTTCTCATGTTGAGTCATGAATTGTAAAGCGTGATTATCATTGTACAAAACAAACTCTTTATATAGCGACCCCTTCGTTATCTCTATGAATAGCGAAGTACAATAGGGAATTTTCTTTTTTTTGGTTTTTAACAAATAAGAAATTAACAACATCACCTAGTTCACTAAGGTGTCACATGATCAAAATATAAACAAATCTACATATCGTTGCGGAACGAGATTTCAAAATATAAAGCCAAACAATCTCATCATATTATCACCAATAACAATAAATTGCCGAATATAAAACGCTTTCTACTTTACCCATAAAAATCATACCTTGGCCACACGCCCGCTTCAGAGATGTCTCGCGCTGTGCCGCTTCCTTCGCTCCGTGCCGCTTCGGCTTGCCGACCAAGGAAAGCTCACCGGTACCTCCCAGCCAAACGCTAAGGGTACTCTTCTTCCCCCTTAGCCCCCCGAGCCGCAAAGGGGCCACACAAGCACCAGAGATAGAATATCATCTCAGCTAGCCTCAACGGCTGAGCTACCACTCCAAACACAGCTGAGATATACCCAACTCCTCACAAGCAATCCGTCAAGCCATAACTCGGCAGCGTGACGTTACGCTAACCGTTCCCCCCTTTTTCTTCCTTCCTTTCCCCTCTTTTTATAGAATTTTTAGACTGACCTAAATCATAAATCATTAATTAATTAATTTTTAATAACAACCCTCTAAACGTTCTCCGCCGTCCAAGTGTCACACATGACTCTGGTTCTCCAAAATTAATTTCTTTTTACTTATTAAAAGACTCAATTATCTCACTCCCCAAAAATCGCTCCTTAAATTACTCCTTAATCACTCCTTAAATTTTTCCTTTAATTACTTCTTAATCACTCCTTAAATTTCTCCTTAAATTACTCCTTAATTTACTCCTCAATTTCTCCTTAAATTACTCCTTAACCATTCCTAAATTTACTCCTTAAGTTCCTTAAATTTTTATTATTTAATTCTCTCTTGTTATTTTTTTATTTTTGAACCCAAAAGATAAATGCAGTTTTTATCTTTTCAATATATTT
>JZKD02S1673621.1:464624-504000 GCA_000966675.3 Picea glauca
TCAAGGTCCGAAACCCTGCACACTCAATGAAACTGAGTCAATAGCACTTGTATATAGCAATAGTAAAACATCCTGTCATCAATCATGACACATCATCATCAAGGTTAAGTGGTTCCTCATCATAAAAATCCAGATCACTTGCGAGCAAGTGTTCTCAAAGAATAAGTTTTGTCAGTGCGCTAGAGCGAGATGTTACACTTTAGGAACCAAATAATGTCTCCATTTCTTCAGTGCTTGTATGACTGCATATAATTCCTTGTCATATGTTGAGTACTTAATATTTGCTTCATTCAGTTTCTCACTGAAATATGCAATCGACCTGTCGTCTTGGCTCAAGACCAATCCAACTGCAAATCCACTTGCGTCACACTTGACCTGGAATGTCTTGCTGAAATCCGACAAAACTAGAATTCATTGCTCAATGATCTTCTTTTTCAACAAATGGAAACTCTTCTCTGCTTCCTCCGTCCAGTGAAAGTATTTATGTCTTTTCTTCACCATATCCATCATTGTTGTGCTAATTCCACTGAAGTTTCAGATGAATTTCCTGTAAAAACTTTCCAAACCATGGAAGCTTCGAACTTCAAACACATTTTTCGGTGATGGCCAATTTTTAATTGAATTTACCTTTTCTGGATCAATCTTCAACTCATTGCAGAGATAACAAAACCCAAATAAATGAGTTATGTTCTCATAAATTATGATTTCTTCACATTGATCAACAATTTCTCTTGTTGTAATCTCTTCATCACTGCAGCTAAATGCTTTAAGTTATCTGCTTCTGTCCTGCTAAAAATTAATATATCATCAAGATATACAATGACGAATTTCCCAATGAAATCCTTCAGGACTTCATTCATCATTCTCATGAATGTACTAGGTGCATTTGTTAGGCCAAATGGAATGACAATCCATTCATATAGCCCCTCATTCGTCTTGAATGTTTTCTTCCATTCATCACCCTCTCTCATTCTAATTTGATGATACCCACTTTTCAAATCAATTTTTGAAGAAAACTTTGCTCCACTCAAGCAATCCATCAAGTCATCCATCCTTGGCAATGGAAATCTGTATCTGATGGTAATCTTATTGATTGCCCTTGAGTCTGTACACATTCTCCAGCCTCCATCTTTCTTTGGGTTGAGCACCATCAGAACAACGCATGGACTCAAGCTCTCCTGAATCAATCCCTTGTCCATTAAGTCCTGGACCTATTTCTTAACCTTAGTATGCCAAGTAAATACAAATTTGATATCTTCCACAGATGAATCTCTTCCAGACTTAGGGGATTTTTCCTAGGTAACAATTTTCATGCTAAGGTAAAATGGCTTCTACATTAACAAAATAATGTATTCCAAGAGAAATGAAATGTTAATCTTAGCGAACAAAAACATAACATAACCACTATGATTAAGGTAAACCTTCTATCAGTTTATTTTTTAGAGATGTTCAAAAATCACTTGTTAGTTAGAAACAATTTCCTCACATAGTTACATTATGTATGTCTAATTTTTCTTATGTGAATACAATGTTTCTCTTAGAATGCAAGTTCTATTTTGGGCATCGATTAACATTTTTCTCAACATATTTTAATGTCAAGTATTAATTCAACCACAAAAAATAATTATTATTTTTTCCTATGTGAACACAGTTTTCCTCTAAGCTTGCAAGTTCTATTTCGAACATCCATTAACATTTTTCTCAACATATTTTAATGTCAAGTATTAATCCAACCAAAAAAAAATAATAATTATTTTTTCCTATGTGAATACAATTTTCCTCTTATCATCCAAGTTCTATTTTGAACATCGATTAACATTTTTCTCAACATAATTTAGTGTCACGTTTTAATACAACCACAAAAAAAGAATGGGATAAGAATTATTTTTTGTTGATAAATTGTGTTAAGTTTGCTAACTCTTATTCAACATTCTATAGGCTACCACAATTATCATAAATTGTGCATAATGAGGCTAGACACCCCACACATAGAAAGAGAGATATTTCATGGTTATATTCATTGCCTTCTCTTAAATATTAAAATCCTTTTGATGATTAAGGATGCTAGCTATTAATACATTTTGCATTCAAAAAATTGTTTCATTTAAAAGAAAATACCACTTATAATTTGTACTTATAAGAGCCATGATATTTTGTAAGTCCAAAAAATTTTAATTAGAAGAAAAAATACACTGAGAATATATGCATGTAAGTGCTACAATTTTGCATTATTTTTTAATTTTTTTAATTTTTTTATTTAAAAGTAATTTTTTTTTCAAAATACATTCTTGTACAACATTGATTTGTGGGAGACATGGTTGATAAAAAGAATGTGTTGTGGATGAACGTGGACACTTTGAATAATGTCTTAGATTCATTAATAAAATATTTGAGCACTAATAAGTTCTCTTGGTGTAGAGGATCTACGGGCATCGTCTTGGATTTTGACTATGTACCCCTCTAACTCCCTGTATGAAAAAAACACAAGTGAGAGAATGTTGGGTATATGTTATATTATTTGCATGGATGTAGGTCCCCCTAAATTTTTACATGCTTATTCACCAATTTTCAGATATTCACCAATTTTTTGGATGGTTCTTTAACACATGGTTTTTGTCGATGATTTTCTAATTCTAGTTAAGGAATTAGGGTTGTTGACTAATCCAAGTAAATGGATTATGGGTTTTGGATGTCGCGGGATCCTATATGTGTGTGTGTGTGTGTGTGTGTCTGTTTATGTGTGTGTGTGTATTGTAAACAATGAGAATATATGATGAATAGAAGATTAGAGGTGTCACGCTAAACAAGGTATTGGTTTTCCCAATTTTGGTTTCCAGGGTAAAATATTTGTGTAACGTGTGTGTGCCATTGTATATTTTCTATTTTTATAAAAACAAAAATCATTAAATAATTGTACACGGCTAAAATCTACATTTTGTATCATAGATTTTATTGGCTTCAGGGGGATGCATTTGTGGCTAAGGGTTTGGCTCAAGTTTGTGATAAACCTTGTTATAGTGGGATATTTATGGTATCGATTATTTAGATCAAAATAAATGGTGATCATTTTGAAAATAAAGACTAAGAAATTTAATGGGAATATTTTTAAGTTGTGGAAGATCAATATGTAAGATATGTTGGTGGACAAATATCAATGTATCATTGTCGATATAGGTACTACACCTACAGGAACGTCAACATAAGACTGAAAAAACATTGGATCAAAAGGATAAGAGGAGAATCTTGTTGTGTCTGCCTGATTCAATATTATTGAATGTGTCAGGAGACGCTACAACAAAGGAATTATGGGATAAGTTATATCTTTGTATTAATCAAACTCCTTGGTAAAAAAAATATTCCTATGGAAGAAGTTGTATAACTTGAGGATAGAAGATGGAGACTCGGTGACAAATTATCTAAACACCTTCAATATAGTGGTAAGTTGGCTATTATCTATTGATATTAATATTTCTAATGAAGATATGTGTATGAGTTTATTTTTCTCTTTACTAGACTCGTGGGATGGTTTTGTTGTGGTGATAGGTGGTAATACAACTAATTTAAGTATTCATGGTGTGGTTTCATCGTTATTGTTGGAGGTGATAAGAAATAAACTCATGGGAAAATATAGCAGATATGCCTTATTTATAAGAGAACACTCCGAGGAAACAAATATATCTAAGTCGTCAAGTGGTAAATATAAATATAGGGGAAGATATAAATCTACCAAAAAATTTCTAAAGGTATAGTTAGGGACCTAACCACCTTAACCCATCACATATGTATAATAATATAGTATCCATGTAATAAATGCCGACATTAGTTAATATTGCCTATTTAATAATGTTAATAAGTCTAATGTAAGAAGACTTAATAGAAGCTTCCACTTATAGAAAGATATTTTTTTTTAATGTTACTTAGACAATACACTACTACATATGGGCGGATTATTCCACGAAATTTTTCCACATTTCAATTATTTTTCATCTTATTTTTAAATAGGGTGGGATTTTTATCAATATTTCCATGAAATTTCATCGCAATATCCACAAATAGGTTATTTTAAGTTGGTATGGATTTTTGTCGCTATTGCAACGAACTTTTGTGGAAATAGCAACAAAAATTTTGTCTATCTCATTGGTCAGTGTTAACGGCTAGTTGACTATTATATATATATATATATATATATATATATATATATATATATATATATATATATATATACCCGACTTTAATAGACTTTGTGACACAATGGATATAGTTGTGACACTATTCTTGGCTTTTGTTTGAGCTATTTATTTTTCCCATCACCCACCGGTTGAACAAATCCAATTCTCGATCTACATAGCTCAGATTTTGAACTTGCAAGGTTAGTATGTTTTTGTTTATTGATGTACTCATTTAACTTGTTAATTTTTGTTCAAATGTCCAAATTTCATGTAGCTAGGTTTTTCCTTGATAATATCTTATATGTGTAGTACCATATTTCATGTTTTTGGTTTTTGGATCTAGTTAGTATATTCTATGGAAAAGGGTATGTGGATTCCATAATATTCTAGGTTTATGGAATCCACATACCCTTTTCCCTTCAATTGTAGCTAGAATGTCTCTCTCTTTTCATTGATAAAGATATGGAAGTGCTCTTGAAACTCAACCCTGGTCAGTGAAATGATAGTAATTGATTGTCATTCTCTTCTCTCTTTTATTTTTAACTTATAGTTATCCACCTTCAACCATCTTAGCTTATGGTTAGCCACCTTTAACTTTCTTCGCTTATGAATAAGCACCTTTAACAAATGAACTTATGATTATATAACATACTCTTTCAATATAAATAAAGTATATTTGTTTCAACTTTCTCAATAAAATCCACATACCCTTTTCTTATATGTGATGTTGTTTCTCTCAATTTTTTATAATCACACGCAATTCTAGATGTAGTGATTAAATTTAGTTTGTAGTTTATGTAATTTTTTTATACACAATTAATAAGGAGTATCTAAAATATAAAACATTCATGACAAAATATACAAGAACATGATGAAAACTACTAGTCAGACAATGAAAAATGAGAACATGTCAAAGTGTCTTAGAAAATAAAGTTGTGACCACTGTAAGTAGCATAAAATTGTGACCATTGTATGTAGATGCAAATCAACACATCATAATTTAAACCAAACCAACCCAATTGTGGATGACAAGTGGTTGGCATTCGGTTTTTAGTGGTGAATTTCAAAGATTGGCATTTTGTCTACAAAACAACTTAGAGGCTACTGTATGGTGTCGAGTGATTAAAGTTTGAGAAATTTTGACCACTTTCATTAAATGGTGTGTAATTAGTTTCCATGGTGATTTAGTACACACTACTCTAAAGTACAAATTGAAGCATATCGATCTTAATAGTTAATCGATAATAATAAAAAAACATGTCAAAATGTCTTAGAAGAAATAATTGTGAGGATTGTAGGTCACTGTAAATAAACATATCATAATCGAAAGGAGTAGCTAAAATATAAAAAATTGACAACTTACTGTTTGGTATGGTGTATGTAATACAATTACTTGTGAGGACAAGGATTTGTCACTATGAACAAAAATGGCAGGAAGCTTGCTCGATTAAGAGAGGCATTAGAGGCGAGGGGCGATCAAAAATGTTATTGCCCTTGCTATGATTGTAGAGGCTTGCAAAAAAAAACACTTTTAATAACAACAACTCAAAGACATTGTAGGGACAAGGGGAATGCCTAAGGGGGTTATCAATATCATCCATTGGTAAGAGGATTCAATATTTAATGTATTCTCTGTAATAATCAGTCTGTCATGAATTTTAGTAATATTTCTTATCGAGATTTTTAGATTTTCTATACACACTAAAGATTCTACGTTGTTTTTAAATATAAATACAATGCCCCCAAAATGTGGACCTTCAGAGAGTTATTTGCCAGGTACTAGCAGAAATAATCCTTTACAGGGTGATGAACTTCAAGATCATAATATTGAAGATGTTGATCAAGTTATTAATGATGATATGGATGATATACATTGATTGATCTCATCCATATCATCATTCATGATTCAAATAAGGAAGATGAGATACATAGATTGATCCAAGACACATTTGCTCCAATGGATGAGGACAACCAAGATGATATTCATGATGTTGATCCTCTACTCGAGAAGTCATGTCAACCTCTTTATGAAGGCTCAACAAAAAATCTTTTATCTGCTATATTGTTGTTGGTGAACTTGAAGGTTTTGAATGGTTTATAAAACACATGCCTCACACATATACTAAGGTATTTAATTTGCTAATCATTTATGACTGCATGTTCACAAATACTTAAAAGATTCATTTTTTTCCTATATTGCTATTGTTTTATAATTTGTAAATTACTATATTGGATGAGATATTGATGATTAATATTCTTTATATTGAATTATTGTTGATGATGAGATATCCATGATGTTGATTTTCTTTGATACCATATGTAAGGACCCCAGTCGTTACGACTACAAGCGAAGTAGAAGATGCATTTTTTTTTCTTTTTTTTTTCTTTTGATAGGATGACAACAATGATTACAACTAGACAACACACTCGACGACAATCACCATAACCACTAAATAGGCAACAGACCTCTATGACTCCGCACACTGGCACAAGAGAAATTGGACGAATGTGGGTAGAACAACAAGGAGAAACGACTACCCGCCCGACACAACAATACCTTGCCTAAAATATAAGGGACAACACCCCCATCCTAACACTATGGCCTCTACATCCATATAACTAGAACCTTGATGGTGCACAACCAAACGCATGAAGGCGTTGCAACCCAAGTGCCATCAACGTACTTACAAGATAAACAAAACCCACAACAAGAAGTACAAACCCCAACCAAGTTATCAATCACCTCTATCCAATAGGGCACACAATGATCCCCTCATCAGGAATCATGTCGTCCCTAGGCAATAGGCATGACGATAACCCTGGTGCTACATAACCCATCTGGACCAAGGAAACTAGCTGAAACCAACTCACTAGGAGCCGAGCTACTGACAAGAGGCTACACCCATACCCCGAGCAACAGGTTGACCAGACCCAAGATGACTACAATCAAAGGAAAATCTCAAGCTAATACCCAACTCTGCCAACAACCCATACAATAATTGATAAGCCAAACGTCTAAGTGAGAAGGTCGAACTGTTACCAAGTGACTAAGGTCATAAATGTCATCATGATGCACACTAAGAAAGGAACTTAACGAAATCAATATTCTTATCAACAATTATAATTTTTTCATTAAAATAAGTGGACTACTTAACATTTTAAAGGTGCTCCATGCTGCTTAAAAAAAATAAAATTGGTGTCTGAAATAACTAGTCTAAATTTCAACCAGTGTAAGTTTTAGCAAGTCTGAAATAATCAGTCATCCATAATGTGTACTATCATTACTGTCGATAATGGGTAAAAGAAATACTATCATCAATAAATTAAAAGTTACCATCTATACTTTAAATGTTACAATCTAAGTTACAGAAGTTGATATTTAACAATATTAACAACACTAAATTACTATCCAAGGCATTAGATTTGTTATCCTACTAAAGGAATTAACAATGTAAGAGGATTGACCCTGAATATCACTACAATTTACTATTGAATAAGGAGTTATTCATATTTATAACAGCCGTGTAAGTAGTTGTCACTTCATTCCCTAATTAGCACTATAATTGAATGACAAGAAGAATAACTATAGTTCTTGTCTCTCACCAGAGTTAGCCCAAATAAACAACTGGCATGCAATTCACTGTCATAAACATACTACTGTTGCATATCGCTGGCAAGAAAATATTAATTCTAAATTCAATCGAATGCACAGGCTATTGGTTGGTTGTCTAACCTAAGGTAAGAAGTCTATTAAAATCTAAGGCATCTATTGTTGGATTTATTGATTTTAAAATACCATTATGTTGACTAGTTGGATAACTATGGGTAAAATGCCTAAACTTTGTGCAGAAGAATTAGGGTATAATGGCTAGAAAACATGGACATGCAGCAATCCACACCACCAATGAAATTCGCCTTTGCTTTAGGATAAAACATGATAGTCTTACTATTTAATTTACTATTTCTAAAACTTTAAAATGCATTAGTTTACCAGGTTAAAATGCAATAATTTACCAGGTTAAAATGCATGATTCTAGACATCAGCAGGTAAAATCACAGTCTGGTTTGATGGAATCAAGGCACCTATGAAAAAAAGCAATGCATCCCAATACAAATCTCACACAATAAAAAGAGATGAGACACCGCCCTAAAGAAAATCTCAGTCAGGCTACCACGCTGGGAGATAACTTAGCGCAGAGTGTAAAACACATTCAAGATAGAAAACACACCAGCCCAATGAATTAGTTGCTCTGTTAATTCATTATGTCAAGCATTCAAGGTAGACTACAAATGAAGTCTGAGGATTTAATCACAGTCAGAGGTAAATTAAACATTGTTTGAAGCTTCAAGCAGCCAAAGCAAAATGCAGCTCGTACAATATACAACAGTCCCAGTCACACTCAAAGGTATTAACTCATGGTCTACTATTGTAAAAATAAAGGTTAAATTTTTTGGGGAGGACTCGCCATCAAACAATTAAACACAGAGCACAATCACCCTCAACATAAAAATCATAGAAGAAATGGTATTACAACAATTACATGGTTACATATTGCAAAGGTAAGGGCATTACAACAATTACATGGTTACAATCGCAAAGGTAAAGGGTATTACAACAATTACATGCTTAAAAATCACAGAGGTAAAGGGTATTACAACAATTATATGGTTACAAATTGCAGAGGTAAGGGTATTACAACAATTACATGGTTACATATCGTAGAGGTAAAGGGGTCATGTAAGCTGAGTTTGATCGTTGAGTATATAGTTTTCCATAATAAATTCGTTGAGTTTAAACATTCAAATATATTCACTGAGGTTATAACATTCCAATAATTTAATCTTCTGAATTTATATCCTTATAAAAATGCCCAGAAGTATAATTCCTCTTAATCAAATATACATTGGCAATCTAAACAATCTGACCATAATTAAAAATTCATTGGGCAAAATTTCGCCCCCAAATCAAACAAAATGCAGTCGAAGAAGTGGCAAATCGCCAGGAAAACAAAATGAACAACATAATTAATCAAGCAACGAATGCAATCTAGCAATGGAAAAAGTGCAGTCTTAACTAGTGGTGAAAAACGCAGTCTCAATCATCTTCAAAGTAGAGTGCAGATGTAAATAAAACCAGTGAAAATCCAGCAAGATATAAAAATGTGGAGTTAGAAAAAACTTCGCCATCAATCAATAAATTGTAGGGTTAATTAATCGCATCAAGGCGCAAGACAACACACTACCTGGAACAACCAATAGGGCTAGACGATTGGAAAGAACATCCTTTGCTCATCATCCACGCACATAAAACAGGGCATTTGGATCCATGGGTCTATTAACACTGAAGTGACAACCGTAGATCCATCTCCTATCTGACTTCTCAGGCGTGGACTGATGAGATAGGGACTAAGGAAAACATAAACTACAAATCATCACAAATCAATAAACCATAGGACATTCAAGACATGCAGGGATCGAAGGCCAAGAGAAATAATCAATATCGAGCTTAAGGATATGGGAAATAAGTTTATCAATTAAAATGCTAAGTCAACCAAATTCTTTACCCAATTAAAAATACATAATTGAATGTGTAAGGTGTAATGAGAATCTACCATGAAGAATCAAATAAGTGTATTGTATCCTAAGTTGTACACTCTGAGTCATTGTCCCGCGCACTCTGTGCTTCTCCCGCTTGTTGGCCAATGAGACTTCACCTGTACCTCCTAGCCAACGCTAGGGGTACTCTTCTTCCCCCTTATCCCCCAGAGTGACAAAGGGGCCACACACACAGAACTAGCGATCAGCTAGCTCCCAGCTTTCCTTGCAAGGCCAAGCTACTACTCCTCACCGAGCTGGGTATCCCAACTCCCACAAGCTAAGTTAGTCAAGTATAAATTTTTGCAGCATAACGTTACGCATAATAGAAGATATCCATCCTCCTCCTCCTCCCTCCTTTATATAGATTTTCTAAGTCAATTACTTTCCCAAAATCCCTTTTAATTCATTGTTTAAAAAAAACAATTCTTAATAATCCTCCCCGTACAAGTATCACCCATCCCCTTCATTGCACCATAAAGTAATTTCCTTAACTAATTAATTACCCCTATTTCCCTCATCCACCTAAAACCATTCCTGGAATCGCTCCTTGGTGTCCCCATATTCCCTTACAAAATTTAATGACTTTCCCCCTCACTAATTTACTAGTTGAGTTTAATTTGGAAAGTTCTTAAATACTAGATACCTTACTAAGTTAGACTCTCTGCTTTTTCCTTGTGTTTCCCCTTTCTTTTTACGTTTCCCGCTTTTTCCTAGTTTCCTAATTCCTTTAAATTTCCCTCTTTCCTTTTTCATTTAAAACTCAATTTGGAAGGTGTAGAAAATTAACTTTTTCCCTTTTTCCTTTTTAATTAATAAATTTTAAATTAACATATGAGACAAAACAATTATTTCCCCTTTTCCCCCTTTTTAAATGTTATCCCCAAAAGATTTTTTTTTTATAAATTAATGAATTTCTTACCCCTTTCTCGTCACATGGTTAATGATGATTATCATTATTATTTATTATTTATTATTTTTATTGTTATATAAACATATGTTTTTATTTTTATCGCAATTATCTCTTAGACCTAGAGTTTAATTTCCTAGGCTGGGCAACATTTTATTAGGGAATTTTTTTTAAATCTTTCTCATCAAAGTATTCATTATAAGGCCATATAGGTTTATTCATTTATTATTTAGCAACACGGCATGCCCTTCAGGATGCACTAGGTGCTCCAAGCGTTCCACTCACCCCATTCTTTTTCCCTTGCACAACGTGCCCTTCAGGACGCACTACATGCTTCAAGGGTTCCACTCGCCTCTTTCCATTTTTCTTGCGCTATGTGCCCATCAGGACGCACTACATGCTCCAAGGGTTCCACTCGCCTCTTGATTGAATTGGTAGACATCTAAAGCCACTAGAGTCAATACTCCGCCAAGTGATCTTGTGGGATACTAAGGGCCTCTAAGGAATAAGGCCCCTTCCTTATTGCATGCCCCTTAGAATCATCTTGAGCAATTGTCACAGTCGGCCCTCATGACATCGTAGATCTTCTCAAACTAGGTAATCGTTAACCTACAATTCGAGCCACGATGGGAGTGCTAGTAGGCTATGGCAGGGCTATTGTCCACACCTCTCCCTCAATGAATGTGGTAGTTGTGCATGACCCCTCTAGTCCACATGTGAGTTTGGTTGGCAATATATCGTCAGCCTGTATAACCAATGAATCATGTCAAAAATATATCCATAATCATATCATCTAATCATATGCACAAATGTCATATATGCAACAATAAAACCCCAATAGTCCACTCCCTGACTCGATCCAGAGTCCAAGGGGTTCCATCGATGCCTCTGCTTCCTCAAGGTCCAAAATTCTGCACACTCAGTAAAACCAAGTCAATATCACCTGTCAATGTCAATGCAGAAAAGAAACATGTTATCAACCCATATCACCTTATAATCAAAATGAAATGCTTAATAGTATAATAATCTAGATCACTTGCAAGCAAGTGTCCTCAAAGAATAAGTTCGCTCAGTGTGTGCAAGAGTGGGATGTTAAATACACCCCCTCTTGGTCTAAACTTCATCCTGAAGTTTCATAGTATATGAGTGCCAAAATAATGTGTATCACAGTGTCATAAGTCTATATATAAAACAAAAATGGAAACTTTTGAAGCATATCATATGTGTTCTCCCATGTCATCGAATGTGGACTATAGTTGTTCCACTTGACATTGACCTGATCTACTGTTCGACGTCATGGCTATCGAATGAGATGATCCATGATGCAGATAGGCTAAGCCATGAGAACCTCCTTCTTTGATACCTGCAAGGAACTCATGTCAATAACATGTGTAGGATCACTAATATAATGTCTCAAAACAGATATGTGAAAAACATCGTGCATACACCTCAAAAAATCAGGCAAGGCTAGTCTATAGGCCACATGCCCCTTTCTTTCCACAATCTTGAAAGGTCCCATGAAACTAGGAGAGATTTTAGCTCCCTTTCCAAACTTGATCGAACTCTTATGTGGTCTTACCCACAAGAAGAGTCAATATTCAACCTCGTAACTACGGTCAACACAACGTGCATCGACATAACTCTTTTGTTGATCCTACATTTCTTTAATTCTTTGTCTTGTTGTTTTCATTTGATATTCCATTTAATGGATTTCTTATGTCCCCACCAAGACCATATCCTCAAGTCGATCCCAACTCAGAGGCGTCTGACACAGTCACCCATAAAGAAACTTGAAAGGTACCATCTTAATGGTTCTTTGGTAACTGTTTCTATAAGCGAATTCCGCCAGTGGAAAGAATTATGCCCAATGCTTTTGTTGGTCCATCACGTACATGCGCAACATGTCCTCCAAGATCTAGTTCACTCGTTTGGTCTACCCATCAGTCTCTGAGTGATACACAGTACTAAAGTTAAGATGGGTTCCCAAGGCCTCTTGGAAACTAGTCCAATATCGTCTAGTAAACATCGATCCTCGATCAGATATAATCCTCTTAGGCATGCCATGTAGCCTCACAATATCACTGATGAAAACTCTAACTATGTTAGGTGCCTAGTACATCGTACACACAGGAATAAAATGAGAACTCTTCATCATAGTGTCGACTACTAAAAAAATTGAGTCTTGTCTCATTGTCATAAGTGGTAATCCCATGATGAAATCCATCGAAATGACCTCCCATTTCGATTATGGAATAGCATGTGGCTGTAGTAATCTTGCTAGATGTCTATTTTCATCCTTTACCTTCTAACATTCAATACATCGAGCCACATAGTTAACTATGTTTGCCTTCATTCCATTCCATAAGAATAAGGGTTTAAGGTCCTCCCTCATCTTCGTAACTCTCAAGTTGATGCAGACCCCCCGCTTGCCCTCGAGCCGAGATCCACAGAGGATCATTCTAATTTCTACATGAGTCGAAGTGAATCCTTCAGTTCTCTATTGAAACCTTCAAGGTATCCATAGGTCCTTTATGAAAACCCACCATGTGCAACTTAACACTGGGTGCGAGCCTTACATCTCCATGTGACCACAACCTGGGCCTTAGTGCAAGTGCCTCTCGCAACTCGCAATATTGCAAGTTCATGAGTCGAAGACCCTCGACTCCTCTTTTCCAATATTTCGATACCCGAGATGATGATACAGGTATGGATCCTCCTCACTAGTGCTTCTACCAATGACCACTGGCTAGGGCCTAACTCTAGAACGCCTCACAACTTGCAACTTTGCGAGATGGGGTATTGAGTCCTCATGTTCCTCCTTCGTGAATCCCTGAGACATGATAAGTCAAGAATGGTTGACTCCTTCCCAGGTGACATGGGTCCACCACCTGTCAACCGCTTCCACTTTTCTTTGGGCTCTAAGTTTGTGCCACCTATCAACTACGCAGCCCCACCTATTGGGTGCGCCACGTGTTCGCAGAATTCCTCGGTGCTCGACACTTTGTGACTTCTGCAGTCAAAATCCAATCCTTTCAAACTCTGAACCCCTGAGTACATGATACCACACAGAGGTTCTAATCCAACGATTCTCCGGAGGCTTAGATACAATGTTCTATATCTCCTTCTCTACTCCTCACAACTTCTCAAAACCAATAATTTAGGTATGTTCTCCAAACCTACGAACCCCGAATTTGCGAAATGATCCAATGATGTGAGTTGAAACGAGATCAACAACTCATATTCAGCCTCACTTCCTGGGTGATGGATTTCACTGGTCTCTAACCACCTTACAATTCTTCCAAGTCCAATGACTCTCGCAACTTCACACTTCCTTCATGATGGCTTCCCATTGTCCATACGGCTCCACTAGATCCTACATTCCTCACGACTTCGTGAGCCCTCCACGAAGGATTTTGACCACCTGATTCACGCTTCAATGACCTCTTCCCAACAACCGGTTGTTCTCCCACCTGAACTTAACTTCTATGTGAAGGTTTCGATCTCCATATCCCTTTGAACACTTCAAAAGCGTTATCTCTCATGAGCTTTCACTTGCAAACTCAAACCTGCCAAAAGGTTCCTAGTCGCACTCCTCACGGAGAACTTTCAAATAACCTCTAGTTATTTGAATCTTTGACCCTGTGCACTCTTTGCAATAGTAGTCCTTCAACCTTCACCTTAGTTGATAAGTACTAAGGCTTCCACTAACTTGTGCAAACCTTGCTTGGATCTGTGCTTCACCTGCACTTTTGCAGGTATGAGAACAATGATATCTCTCTTAAGCTTTATGAGATAAAACTCAGATCCTCGTCAACACACACCTTGCAGATGTTCACTGCACTCCTTGTAGGAAATGCTCAGGAAGAGAAACAATTGAAACTCATTCTTCTTCTCACTCTGATTTCATACATTCAAGATGAAATCATGCACACAATACAACATTGAGATAAATGCATAAGAGAGAAGCAAAACAACTGTAAACATACCATTCAACTAATGTAAATAGTAAGCATCATAACACCATGAAAGGTCAGTCAAAGTTTCATATATTAACTCAAGTGCTCCTATACAAGGGTTCTTCTCTACAGCTCTCTACAATAGCTCTATAGCTTATGAAATATGAATTGATAATAATCTTCTATGTTACAATGATACAAGGTTGAAGGTGTCTATATCCGTTTTCCCCCTTATCTTCTAACTGTCTAATATATTAAATTAAATCTACCTACTTTACATTTATCAAACTTAAATGCCTATTACATCCGGCAGATGAGAGTAATTTCTTCAGATCTGTTCATATATCTAAGACATAAATGTAAGTACACTTCTCCCAGCTATTACATTAATTCTTTGGTTTTCAAAATTCAAAATGTTTTCATAAAAAAATGATCTTTTTGCCTCCGCGCGTTCAGTTGTTCCTTTGGCTAGGCGTGTGCTTTGGTTTTGTATGATGCTCCTGCATCATACTCCCTTGCTTGAAAATTTTAATGGACTCTTGTTCATGAGCTCTTGCACGGTCTATCCATGCTTTTGAATTTCTTCTTCATCCTCCCAACTGTCATCTTCAACTAGATGTCCCATCCACTTGACCAAGTATTCAAAATACTCTTTCCTCCTGGTATTTCTGCTAATTCTTTTGTCAATTATGCTTTCCATCTGCGGCTTTTCAGCTACAGGCATTTGTTTTGTCCATTGAACTTCTTCTTTCTCATCCTCTATTCCTACTTCATGATCTCTGTAAGGGTACAAATCTACAACATTGAATATCGGTGAGATTTTGACCCCATTGGGTAATTCAATCTCATATGTGTTTGCCCCAAATTTCCTTATGACCTTGCATGGTCCAACCTTTTTCATATTCAGTTTGTTATACATTCCCCTTGGGAATCTCTCCTTCCTCAAATGTGCAAGAATCATATCACCAACTTCAAATTGAAGTTCTCGTCTGTGTTGATCTTCTCTCCGCTTGTATTCTTGACTTGAACTCTGCAATCACTCCTTGATGCGACTGTGAAGCTCCTTCATTCCTTCTGCAAAGTCCTCTGCACTAGCACTTCTAAGTTCATTTTGTTATGAATATTTCAATTCAGAAACTCCCCTTGGTTGCATTCCATATACAATCTGGAATGGACTCTGCCCTGTGCTTCTACTGAGTGAATCATTGTAAGTGAATTTTGCCTGTGGCAGAAGGTGATCCCACTGACTGTGATGTTCAGTCACTAAGCTTCTTGAAAAATATCCCAAGCTCCTATTCATGACCTTTGTCTATCCATCCATCAAAGGATGATACGCAGAGCTAAAAGACAAAATTGTCCCAAAATTCTTTCATAAGGTCCTCCAGAAATGTCCCATAACTTGGTATCTCAATCAAAAACAATACTCCTTGGCAACCCGTGAAGTCTGAGGACTTCCTTGAAAAACAGGTTCACAATATGAGTTGCGTCACTGGTTTTCTGGCATGGTATGAAATGTGCTATCTTTGAAAATTTGTCGACTACCACAAATATTGAACCATATCCGCTCTGTGTCCTTGGTAGTTCCAATACAAAATCCATTATCACTGCATCCCATGACATTTTAGGGATGGGCAATGGTTGGTATAACCCTGTGTTCTTCCTTTTTCCTTTTGTGTGCTGACAAATTCTACACCTGTCCACAAATTTCTTGACATTTGTCCTCATCCCAGGCCACAAATATGAGACATTCAACTTTGAGAACGTATTGTCATGACTAAAATGTCTGGCCAATCCTCCACTGTGTTTTTCCTTTAGCAAATTCTCCCTCATGGAACATTTCAGAATACATAGTTGATTTCCCCTGAACAATAATCCATCTTGGATCATGTATTCAGTCCATTGGCTTTTATCCCTAAGAATTGGATTCTCAGATGCCTCATATGCGTCCTTAAAATCTGGGTCATCCTTATACATTTCTTTGATGTTATCAAAACCTAAAGTCTTGACTCTGAATTCCTGTATAAGAAAACATTTCCTGCTCAAAGCATCAACAACTTTGTTAGCAGTTCCAGAAATATGCTTAATCACAAAAGTAAAATTCTGCATGAATTCAACCCATTTAGCATGATTTTAGTTCAAATTCTCATGTTGAGTCACAAAACGTAAAGTGTGATTATCGCTATACAAAAAAAACTTCGTGGGAGCCAAATAATGTCTCCATTTCTTCAGTGTTTTTATGACTGCATAGAATTCTTTGTCATATGTGGAGTACTTGATCTTCACTTCATTCAGTTTTTCACTTAAATATGTGACCGACCTGTCATCTTGGCTCAAGACTGTTCCAATTGCAAATCCACTCGCATCACACCTGACCTAGAATGTCTTGCTGAAATCTAGAAAAAGCAGAATTGGTTGCTCAGTGATCTTCGCCTTCAATAGATTGAAACTCTTCTCTGCTTCCTTTGTCTAGTGAAAATATTTATGTCTTTTCTTCACCATATCCATCATTGGTGCGCTAATTCCACTGAAGTTTTCGGATGAATTTCCTGTAGAGGCTAGCCAAACCATGGAAGCTTCGAACTTCAAACACACTCTTCGACAATGGCAAATCCTTAATCGCCTCTATCTTTTCTGGATCCATTTTCAGTTCATTCGTAGAGATAACAAAACCCAAATAAATGATCTATGTCCTCATAAATGACAATTTCTTCATATTAATCAGCAATTTCTCTTGTTGTAATCTTCTCATCACTGCAGCTAAATGCTTTAAGTGCTCTGCTTTTGTCCTACTGAAAATTAATATATCATCAAGATATACAATGATGAATTTTCGAATGAAATCCTTCAGGACTTCATTCATCAACCTCATGAAAGTACTGGGCGCATTCGTTAAGCCAAATGGCATGACAAGCCATTCATACAGTCCTTGATTTGTGTTGAATGTTTTCTTCCATTCATCAGCTTCTCTCATTCTAATTTGATGATATCCGCTTTTCAAATCAATCTTTGAAAAAAATCTTGCTCCACTCAAGCAATCCATCAAGTCGTCCATCCTTTGTAATGGAAATCTGTATCTGATGGTAATGTTATTGATTTCCCTTGAGTCTATACACATTCTCCAGCCTCCATCCTTCTTTGGGCTGAGAAATGTCGTAACAACGCATGGACTCAAGCTTTCTCGAATAAATCCTTTGTCCATTAAGTCCTGGACCTACCTCTTAACTTCTTCATTTTCCTACGGTGTCAACCTATACATGGATTTGTTCGGAAAACTGGCTCCAGATCTAAGATAAATATGATGACTTATACTCCTGATAGGTG
Organism: Picea glauca; assembly: GCA_000966675.3. NCBI lineage: Eukaryota > Viridiplantae > Streptophyta > Pinopsida > Pinales > Pinaceae > Picea > Picea glauca. Next base: position 482,576 of record JZKD02S1673621.1, read on the forward strand.
GAAACAAACAAGGTATTTCATCCACTACTATATCAAAAAACTCTTCCAACAATTTCTATATTTCTTCTAGTAAATCATCTATTCTTGTAATGGTCAAAACAATTTTGGGTTTCCTGACCACAATAAATTGCATGTCTTCCTTCTTCTTAACCTCATTAAGAAGTTCCTTCCCAATCATGAGAAGTACAGTGTTGCTCATTTCTATTTTCAATTCTTTATCCTTAATCGATAGAAACATGTGCATCCTACCATTTTTCTCCAGGGTGTACATGTTCTTTCTCCCATCATGAACCACGTTTCTATCATATTGCCATGGTCTACCCAGCAATAGATGACAAACATCCATGGGAATGAAATCACATAGTATTTCATCCTTATATCCTCTTATTTTAAATTCGAATAAACATTGTTTAGTGACATTTACCTAATGTCCTTTTTGTAGCCAGGAAACTCTATATGGGCTTGGATGTGCAAGAATCTCCAGCTCTAGCTTTTCTACTATCTCTCTAGATATGAGATTGTCTGTGCTACCGATGTACACTATGACTTTGCATACTCTATCCTTAGTTTTGCAAGCAGTCTGAAATAGATTGTTTCTTTGGGCTGGGTTCTCTGCCTCCTTCTCTGGCTTCAACAAAACTTTCCTCATCATTAAAGATCTTCCGCCCTCAGCATCCTCTGCCTCAACATTTCTTCCTTGAGCTTCAACAATGTGAGTTTCACCACCATATTTCTTCCTATCTGAACACTCATAGGATTTATGTCCAATTTTTCCAAAGACAAAGCATTTCACTTCACCTCCTCTGCCTCTTCCTCTTCCTCTGGCTCGAGGAAAAGTATTTCTATCAGCATACTACCTTCCCTGTGAGCTTCCTCCTCTCTCACGTTGAGTTTGAGGTTTCTTTCCCTCTTCTTTAGGTTTCTGAGTTCTATCCTGAGAAATTGTCTTACCTCTGCTTTGACTTCTGCCTCGGCCTCTTTCACCTTGCTTTCGGTTCAACTTCTCTTCAACTATCAGAGCCATCTAATAAGCATCTTCCACAATCTAAATGGTCATCATTCTCATCTCATCTTGAATGTCATATTGTAGACCATTCATGTACCTGCCAAATTTTTCATCATCGCTTTCCTAATGACCTGATCTTATGTTTATCTTATAGAATTCTTTAGTTTATTATTTCACTGACATCAACTTTTGTCTCAAATTTTGCATCCTCCTAAATAGAGTAATTTGATAATCCCTAGGTATAAACTTGGCTTTCATCTTTGCAAACAGACCTGAATAGGAGTTCTTGTGTAGCATCTTCGACTGCAACTTTTTCATTTTTGGCTTCATTTTAAATTTTAGCCTCGCTGATATCCCCAGCATCAACTATGCACCTTTGTGTTGTCTCCATAGCATCAAGCCTAGCATGTAATTCACACATCTCTCTTTCCCTTGCTGGATTAGGTATTTGCCTGTCTCTTCTTCTCGACATTTCTCTTTCCTTAGTTGGATCAGGTATTTTCTTGTCTCTTCTTCTTAGTGGCATCACTGTAAAATTTCCTCCTTTCTCTCTGCTACAGAAAAAAAAGAAATTGTTCTAGGCTCTTATACCAAATGATTCAAACCCCCCGTTGCCCTCGGGTCGAGATCCGGACACGATCGTTCTAATTTCTCCATGAGTCGAAGTGACTCCTTCAGTTCTCTGCTAAAACCTTTAATGTATCCATAGGTCCTTTATGAAAACTTGCCCTGTGCAACTTAACACTACGTGCGATCCTTACATCTCCATGTGACCACAACCCGGGCCTTAGCCCAAGCACCTCTCGCAACTCACAATCTCGCGATTCCGTGAGTCAAATACCCTTGACTCCTCTTTTCCAAGCCTCGGATACCTAAGATGACAATACGGGTATGGATCCTCCTCACTAGCACCTCTACCAACGACCATTGGCTAGGGCCTAATTCTAGCATGCCTCGCAAATCAAACCTTTGCGATTTGGGGTGTTGAGTTCTCATGCTCCTCCTTCACGAATCATCAAGACGCGATAAGTCAACAATGGTTGAATCCTTCCCAGGTCATGTCGGTCCACCACCTATCACCCACTTCCACTTTTCTATATATTCTAAGTTTGTGCCACTTATCAACAATGCAACCCCACCTATCGGGTGTGCCAGATTTTCGCGCGAGTCCTCAATGCTCGACACTTCATGACTTATGTAGTCGAAATCCAATCCTTTCAAACCCTGAACCCCTGAGTACGCGATACCACGTGGAGGTTCTAATCCAATAGTTCTTCTGGGGCTTGGATCCAACGGTGTGGATCTCCTTCTCTACTCCTCGTGACTCGCAACTTCACAAAACCAAGAATTTTGGTCTGTTCTCCAAACTTACAAACCTCGAATTCGCGAAATGATCCAATGACATGAGTTGAAATGAGATCAACAACTCATATTGACCCTTGCTTCTTGGGTGATGGATTTCACCAGTCTCTAACCACCTTGCAATTTTGCCAAGTCCAATGACTCTTGCAACTTCTCACTTCCTTCACGAAGGCTTCTCATTGTCCATACGACTTCAATGGATCCTACGGTCCTCGCGACTTCACGAGCCCTCCACGGAGGATTCTGACCACCCAATTCATGCTTCAATGATAGCTTCCCAACAACTGGGTGTTCTCCCATATGAACTTAACTTCTATGTGATGGTTTTGATCTTCGTCTCCCTTTGAACACTTCAAAAGAGTTATCTCTCATGATCTTTCACTTGCAAACTCAAGCCTGCCAAAAGGTTCTTGGTTGCACTCCTTGCAACAAACTTTCAAATAACCTCTGGTTAATTGAATCTTTGACCCTGTGCACTCTTTGCAACAATAGTCCTTCAACCTTCACCTTAGTTGATAAGTACTAAGGATTCCACTAGCCTGTGCACACCCTGCACGACTCTGTGCTTCACTTGCACTTCTGCGGGTGTGAGAACAATGATATCTCTCTTGAGCTTTCTGAGATAAAACTCAGATCCTCGTCAACGCACACCTTGCAGATGTTCACTGCACTCCTTGCAGGAAATTATCAGGAAGAGAAACAATTGAAACTCATTCTTCTTCTCTCTCAGATTCCATACATTCAAGATGAAATCATGCATAGAATACAACATTTAGATAAATGCATAACAAAGAAACAAAACAATTGTAAACATACCATTCAACTAATGTAAATAATAAGCATCATAACACAATGAAAGTTGAGTCAAAGCTTCATATATTAACTCAAGTGATCATGTACATGGGTTCTTCTCTATAGCTCTCTACTATAGCTCTACAACTTATGAAATCTGAATTGATAATAATCTTCTCTGTTACAATGATACAAGGTTGAGGGTGTCTATATCCATTTTCCCCCTTATCTTCTAAGTGTCTAATCTATTATATTAAATCTACCTACTTTACATTTATTAGACTTAAATGCCTATTACATCTGACAGATGAGAGTAATTTCTCCAGATCTGTTCATATCTCTAAGACATAAATGTAAGTACGCTTCTCCCAGCTATTACATTAATGCTTTGGTTTTCAAAATTCAAAACATTTTTATAAAAACGTGCTCTTTTTGCATCTGCATGTTCAGTTGTTCCTTTGGCTAGGTGTGTGCTTTGGTTTTGTATGATTCTCCTGCATCATGGGTGAGCCATGTTTACTTCTCTATGAGTCTCATTTAGGATCAAGCTCCTCAACTCGTCGTTCGGTGGTACATAAATCTGATTTTTAAACCTCAATAATCCATCGTCGTCAAACGTAAATCCCTCAAATCTTGGTACCATCATTTTGTTTTGTCTGATAAAATAATCGACCTCTTTGTACCAGTCATTGTCGTGTTGTAAAGTTAAAATATTTTCACATAGATTCATTTGTAGAGGCAACACCAAAAAGATGTGTGGTCTCCAACTCAATGCATCTGCCACTTGGTTCATTGTTCCTTTTATGTAAGTAATCTTTAAGTCGTACGCACTAAGCAATTCCAATGAACGTCGTTGTCGCGAGTTCAGGTCGCTTTGCGTAAAGATGTGCTATAGTCCACAGTGGTCCGTCTTTAGTTCAAATTTTCATCCAACAAGGTAGTGTCTCAAAACCTTCAAGGCATATACTATGGCTAACAACTCCAAATCATAGGTCTCATAGTTCTCCTCATGCCTTCTCAGTTTCATCGAGATGTAAGAGATCACTCGACTGTATTGCATCAAGACTCTACCTAAGCTTTGCTTGGATGCATTAGTTCATATCAATAAGTTCACATCCATGTCAGGGACCTTTAGTATCGGTATTTTTGTCAACATCTCTTTGAGCCTCCCAAATGCTTCCGCACATTTCTTGGTGAAAACAAACTTCTTGTTTTTCTTCTGCAATTCTGTGATCAGATTTTCTATCTTCAAAAATCCCTCGACGAATTGTCCATAGTATCTTGCTAAACCCATGAAGCTACACACTTCCAGGACATTCGTCAGCGCAGGTCATTCCATAATAGCCTCGACCTTTGTTGGATCCACAACGATACCTTCATCGAAGATGAAATGCCCTAAGTGGTGAATCTTTTATTGATAAAACAATCAGTTTGACAACTTCCCATATAACTTATTCTCTCGCAGACACTGTAGTACCAATAGAAAGTCCTCGTCATGCTCCTCCATCATCTAAGAGTAAATCAAAATATTATCAATGAATACTTGGATGAACTTGTCCAAGTACTAACGGAACACCCCATTAATCAAACTCATAAATACCCCTAGCGAGTTTGTTAGTCCAAACGGTAAAACCATAAATTCATAATGACCAAACCTCATCTTAAAGGAGTTCTTAGGGATGTTATCATCCTTGATCCGTAACTGGTGAGACCTTATTCACAAATCGATATTTGCGACCTTGAATATCAATCCTCGACAATGGATATTGATCCTTGATCGTTGCCTTGTTCAATTGACGGTAGTCAATGTAGAGCCTCCACGACCCATCCTTCTTTCATATGAAGATAACAGGCATACCCAACAGTGACACACTTGGGCATATCAGTCCCAAGTCCAACAATTATTTTAGTTGTATTATGAACTCCTGTAACTCCGGGGTTGACATCTGATAAGGTGTTCTAGCTATCAGTTCAGTCCCCCATTTTAGGTCTATATTAAACTCCAATTCCCTCTCTAGAGGCATCCTAGATAACTCCTCTGGGAAGACGTCTACAAAATATCTCACCACAGGAAGGTTTTCTATTCCTTCCGCTACTCCTTTTTCATTCAACACAAGGACCACATCAAGCTTACATCCCTTGCGCATGCTCTTTCGTAACTGCAAGGAAGATATAAACCTCAGGGAAACTCCCTGGTTCTGACCTAAAATCATGCATCTCTATCCCTCATCATCGACCAAGCTCAATCATTTCATGTTACAATTGAGTATCACGTCATGCAATTCGAACCAGTCCATACTGATCACGTCATAAGATCCTAAGATCGTGACGTACAGGTCGTCCTTGGTGACAAACTCTCTTAGGTTAAGGGTACAGCCTGTAACCCTTCCTCCAACCTTCGGTTTTCCTCCCAAAGCCATCTCTACAAAGATAAACTCATCATGTTGGACAGCCTTTACCTTAATCCTTTTTAGTGCTGCACCATAAATGAAACTCTCGGTAACATCGGTATCTATCAAAATACTAAGGGTCTGGTCAGCGATGGTACTTGACATCTCAAGAATAGTTGATTGGTGCTCTGCTTGAAGGTTATTCATCACTACATGAATCTGATGGGCCTTGCCCAAATCTCCCACGGTAGTGATTTCGGATGATCTAGACACTCTAGTCCTCTCCACTGGGCAATTGCGCTAGTAATGTGGCTCCCCACACGTCCAACACCCCTTCTAATGTCCAACACTCCTGGAATCTGCTAGTAAATTAGTATATTGGATGAGATATTGATGATTAATATTGTTTACATTGAATTATTGTTGATGATGAGATACTCATCATGTTTATCCACTCTGATACCATATGTAAGGACCCTAGTCGTTACGACTACAAGCGAAGTAGACGATCCATTTTTTTTTCATTTTTTTTCTCTTTTGACAGGATGACAACAATGATTACATCTAGAAAACACACCTGACGACAAGCACCACACCCGCCAAATAGTTAACAAAGCTCTATGACTCTGTGCACTGGAATAAGAGTAAATAGGAAAACATGTGTAGAACAACAAGGAGAAATGACTACCCACCTGACGCAACATGACCTCACCTACAAGCTAAGGGACAACACCCCCATCCTGACACAATGACCTCTACGGCCAGATATCTAGAACCTCAATGGCGTGTAACCAAACGCATGAAGGTGTTACAACCCAAGAGCCATCAATGAATTTACAAGATCAACAAAACCCACAATGGGAAGTACAGACCCTAGCCAAGTTATCAATCACATCTATCCAATAGGGAGCACATTGATCCCCTTTTCAAGAATCATGATGATAAACCTGGTGCTACATAACCCATCTGGACCAAGGAATCTAGTTGAAACCAACTCACTAGGAGCCGATCTACTGACAAGAGGCTACACCCATACCCCAAGAAATAGGTTGACCAGACCCAAGATGAATACAATCAAAGGAAAATCTCAAGCTAATACCCGGCTTCGCCAACAACCCATACAATAACTAATAAGCCAGATGTCTAAGTGAAAAGGTTGAATTGTTACCAAGCAACTAAGGTCATAAATGTTATCATGATGTGCACTAAGAAAGGCACTTAACCAAATCAATACGCTTATCAACAATTATAAGCTATTCATTAAAATAAGTGGACTACTTAAAAAGTGCACTATTGACTAAAATAAGTGGACTACTTAAACAATTATAAACTATTCATTAAAATAAGTGCACTACTTAACAATTATTTTAAACGTGCTCCATGCTACTTAAAAAAAAATGACATTGTTGTCTGAAATAACCAGTCTAAATTTCAACCAGTCTATGTTTTAGAAAGTCTAAAATAATTAGTCATGCATATTGTTTACTATCATTACTATCGATAATGGGTAAAATCATTAATGTCATCAATAAATTAAAAGTTACAGTCTATACTTTAAATGTTGCAATATAAGTTACATAAGTCGATATTTAACAATCTTAACAACATTAAATTACTATCCAAGGAATTAGCTTTTCTATCCTACTAAAGGAATTAATAATGTGAGAGGACGGACCCTGAATATCACTACAATTCATTGTTGAATAAGAAGTTATTCATATTTATAACAAGCGTGTAAGTAGTTGTCACGTCATTCGCTAATTAGCACTATAATTGAATGACAAGAAGAATAATTGTAGTTGTTGTCTCTCATCAGAGTTAGCCAAAATGAATAGTTGGCTTCCAATTCGTTGTCATAAGCATACTATTGTTGCATATCACTGGCGAGGAAATATTAATTCTAAATTCAATCAAAGGCAGAGGCTATTGGTTGGTTTTCTAACCTAAGGTAAGAATTCTATTAAAAGAGAAGGCATCTACTGTTGGATTTATTGTTTTCTAAAAGACCACTCTATTGACTAGCTGGATAACTACGGGTAAAATTCCCAGAATTTGTGGATAAAAATACAGGTAGCATGCCCAGAAAATGTGGGTATGCACACAATCCACACCACCAATCAAATTCGCATTTTCTTCAGGATAAAACGTGATAGTCTTGCTATTTAATTTACTGTTGCTACAACTTTAAAATGCATTAGTTTACCGGGATAAAAAACAATATTTTACCAGGTTAAAACGCATGGTTCTATCCACTGACACATAAAATGGTAGTCCAGTTTGATGGAATCGAGGCACCTGTGCAAGAAAACAATGCATCCCAATACAAATCGCACACAATAACAAGAGATGAGACATCCCCTAAAAAAAAATCGCAGTCGGGTTGCCACGCTGGGAGCTAACTTAGTGTAGAGTGTAAAACGCATTCAAGGTAGAAAACACACCAGACCAATGAATTATTTTCTCAGTTAATTTGTTGTGTCAAGAATTCAAGGTAAACTACAAACGAATTATGAGGATTTAATCACAGTCAAAGGTAAATTAAATGTTGTTTGAAGCTTCAAGTAGCCAAAGAAAAATGCAGATTGCACAATATACAACAATCGTAGTCACACTCAGAGGTATTAACTCATGGACTACTATTGTATAAATAAAGGTTCAATTCGCTAGGGGGAACTCACCATCAAACAATTAAACATAGAGCACAATCTCCCTCAACATAAAAATCATAGAGGAAATGTTATTAAAACAATTACATGGTTACATATCACAGAGGTAAGGGAATTACAACAATTACATGGTTACACTCACAGAGGTAAAGGGTATTACAACAATTACATGGTTACAAATCGCATAGGTAAAGGGTATTAAAAAAATTACATGGTTACAAATCACAGAGGTAAGGGTATTACAACAATTACATGGTTACATATCACAGAGGTAAAGGGGTCATGTAAAATGAGTTTAATCGTTGAGTTTATAGCTCTCCATAATAAATTCATTGAGTTTAAACATTCAAATATATTCATTGAGGTTATAACATTCCAATAACTTAATCCGTTGAGTTTATATCATTCTAAAAACTACCAGAAGTATAATTTGTCTTAATCAAATGTACATTGACAATCTAAACAATCTGACCAGAACTAAAAAATTCCTGGGAAAAATTTCACCCCCAAATCAAATGAAATGCAGCTGAAGAAGTGGAAATTCGCCAAGCAAACAAAAACAATAGCAGACTTAATCAAGCAACGAATGCATTCTTGCAATGGAAAAAACACACTCTTAACTAGTGGTGAAAAACACAGTCTCAATCGTCTTCAAATTAGACTGCAGAGGTAAATAAAACAAGTGAAAATCCAGCAAGATATAAAAAGGAAGAGTTAAAAAAACTTCTTCGTCAATCAATAAATTGCAGGGTTAATTAATCAAATCAAGTTGCAAGACAAAACACTACTCAAAACAAACAATATAGCTAGATGACTGGCAGGAACATCCTTCGCTCATCATCCACGCACAAAAAAACAGGTCATTTGGATCCATGGGTCTATTAAAACTGAAGTGACGACTGTAGATTTGGCTCCTGTCTGACTGCTCAGGCATGGACTTATGAGCTAGGGATGGAGGAAAAAATAAAATGCAAATCATCACAAATCAATAAACCATAGGATGGTCAAGACATGCATGGATCAATGGCCAAGGGAAAAAATCAATAGCGAGCTTAAGGCTATGGGAAATAAGTTTTTCAATTAAAATGCTAAGTCAACCAAATTCTTTACCTAATTAAAAATACAGAATTGAAGGTGTGATGCGTAATGAGAATCTACTATGCAGAATAAAGTAATCATACCATAGCCTAAGTCGTACGCTCTGAGTCATTGTCTTGCGTGATCCATGATGCTCCTGCTTGACGACCGATGAGACTTCATCGGTACCTCCCAGCCAACACTAGGGGTACTCTTCTTCCCCCTTATCCCCCCAAGATGCATGTGGGCCACACACATAGAACAAGAGATCTGCTAGCTCCCATCTCACCTCGCAAGGTCGAGTTACCACTTCTCACCAAGTTGGGTACCCCAACTCCCACAAGCTAAGTTAGTCAAGTATAAATTTATGTAGCTTAACGTTACACATAACATAAGATATCCATCATCCTCCTCCTCCCTCCTTTATATAGATTTTCTAAGTCAATTAGTTTCCCAAAATCCATTTTAATTCATTTTTCAAAAATTTTAATTCATAATAATCGTCCCCGTACAAGTGTTATCCATCCCCTTCATTGCACCATAAATTAATTTCCTTAATTAATTAATCACCCCTATTTCACTTACCCACCTAAAATTATTCCTAGAATCGCTCCTAGGTGTCCCCATATTCCCTTACAAGTTTTAATGAATTCCCCCCTCACTAATTTACTAGGTGGTTTAATTTGGAAAGTTCTTAAATGCTAGATACCTTACTCAGTTAGACTTTCTACTTTTTCCTTGTGTTTCCCCTTTCTTTTTATGCTTCTCATTTTTTCCTAGTTTCCTAGTTCCTTTAAATTTCCCTCTTTCCCTTTTCATTTAAAACTCAAATTGGCAGGTGTAGAAAATTAACTTTTTCCCTTTTTCCTTTTTAATTAATAAATTTTAAATTAACATATGAGACAAAACAATTATTTCCCCTTTTCCCCCTTTTTAATTTTATGCCCCAAAAGTTTTTTTTTTTATAAATTAATGAATTTCTTACCCCTTTCTTGTCACATGGTTAATGATGAATATCATTATTATTTATTTATTTTTATTTTTATTGTTATATAAACATATGTTTTTATTTTTGTCACAAGTATCTCTTAGACCTAAACTTTAATTTCCTAGGTTGCGCGACATTTTATTAGGGAATTTGTTTTAAATCTTTCTCATCACAGTATTTGTTCTAAGGCCATATAGGCTTATTCATTTATTATTTAACAATGCGACGTTCCCTTCAGGATGCACTACGTTCTTCAAGGGTGCCACTCACCCCATTTTGTTTCCCTTGCACGACGTGCCCTTCATTACGCACCACGTGCTCCGAGGGACCCATTCACCTCTTTCCATTTTTCTTGCGTGACATGCCCTTCAAGATGCACTACATGCTCCAATGGTGCCACTCGCGTCATGATTGACTTGGTAGACATCTAAAACCCCTGGAGTCAATACTCTGCCAGGTGATTTTGTGGGAGACTAAGGGCCTCTAAGGAATAAGGCCCATCCCTTATTGTGCGCCCCTTATAATCATCGTGAGAGAATATCAAAGTCGACCCTCACAGCATCGTGGCTCTTCTATAACTAGGTAATCGTTAACCTATAGTTAGAGCCATAGCAAGAGTGCTAGTAGGTTGTGGCAGGGTTGTTGTCCACACCTCTCCCTCAATGTATTTGGTAGTCATGTGTGACCCCTCTACTCCACATGTGAGTCTAGTCGGCAAGCTATCGTCAACCTGTATGATCAAAAAATCATGTCATAAATATATCCATAATCGTATCATCAAATCAGATGCACAAATGTCATATATACAACAATAAAACCCCAATAGTTCACTCCTTGACTCGATCTGGAGTCCAAGGGGTTCCATCGATGCCTCTGCATCCTCAAGGTCCAAAATCCTACACACTCAGTAAAACTGTGTCAATAGCACTTGTATATGTCAATGCAGCAAAACAACATGTCATCAACCCATAACACCTCATAATCAAAATCAAATTCTTAATAGTATAATAATCTGGATCACTTGCAAACAAGTGTCCTCAAAGAATAAGTTTTCTCAATGCGTGAAAGAGAGGGATGTTTCAAACTTCGAGATCATAATATTGAAGTTGTTTATCAAGTTATTAATGATGATATGGATGGAGATAACGTTAGTGATTCAAATCAAGAATATGAGATACATAGATTTATCCAAGACACATTTTCTCCAATGGATGAGGACAACCAGGATGATCATCATGATGTTGATCCTCTACTCGAGAAGTCACATCAACCTATTTATGAAGGCTCAACAAAAAATCTTTTATCTGCTATATTGTTGTCGGTGAACCTGAAGGTTTTGAATGGTTTATCAAACACATGCTTCACACAGATACTAAGGTATTTAATTTGTTAATTATTGATGCCTGCATGTTCTGAAATACTTAAAAGGTTCAATTTTTTCCTATATTGATATTGTTTTCTAATTTGTAAATTAGTATATTGGATGAGATATTGATGATTAATATTGTTTACATTGACTTATTGTTTATAATTTTTTATATTGTTAGGTGAAGTTCTATTACCGACGTCATATATTTTGCCATGCACATATCGAGAAATATCTGTGATTATGAAAGAAATTGGAATTGACTATCAAGCTATTGATGCATGTCCTAATGATCATATCATATATTATGGACATTATGCATTAGAAAATGAATTCCCACAATGTCAAATAAGTAGATATCAAACCGATAAAGCATCAAAGAAGGTGCCTCGCAAATTTCTTCGTTATATTCCGATAATTCCACGTTTACAGTGGTTGTTCAGGTGCTAAAGTATAGGATAGTTTATGGATTTCCATGCAAAGATTAGAAGTTGAGATGATGTTCTTCGAATTCCTACAGATGGTTCTGCATTGAAGTACATAAAAGAAAATTGGACAAATTTTAAAGAAGAACTTTGTAATGTTAGACTTTCATTGGTAGTTGATGGTGTCAATCCATTTGGAGAGCTTCATTCTACATACTCAATGTGGCCTATTTTTTTTATAAACAATAACCTTCCTCCTTGGATGTTGATCAAGAGAGAGCACATAATGTTGGAAATTATTGTTCGAGGTATTTAATTATCTTTTATTTTCTTTAAAGTACAACAAAATATTTCATTTCTTTGTTTCGTGCATGGTAATTATTTCTTTTATATATAACGACATCTAGATAAGTATAATTAATCATGCAGTATGTTGAACCAATTAGGTAGGTACCAGGTTAAAGATATGAACGTATATATTGAGCCTCTTATCAATGAGTTGTTGAAGCTATGGGTTTGCGTCACTATGTATGACATCTCCAGACCAATAGGGAAAAAACAATTTCAATTCCATGGAATACTATCATGCAAAATTCATGATGCTCCCTGGTTAACACATTTTTGTGGTATATTCTTACTTTATTTTGTGATTTAATATTATATATATTTATTGAAAATATCATGCATTATTTTAAATTGTAACTCTAATTTGACACTACATTAATTCATATATCTTGTAGATCTTCAAACAAAGTGTAAATTTGCTTGCCCAATTTGTGGTCCGAGGATAAAATCTCATCGTTCAAGGAGTTTAGGAAAGGAAGTGTTTAATGAGTGTAGGAACTTTCTGCCTAGGAACCATAGTTATCGAACTACAAACAAAATAAATTTCAATGGTAAAGAAGAAAATAGAAAAAAAACATGAAGAATGACACCCCGCCTATGGAAGTTGGAATATATTAGAAATTGTCAAGGTATGCAAATTATTTATGTCTGAAATATTATATAAATATTTGGTTAATTTCATTAGTATTAATTTCATCTTGTCCCATTAATTAGTGTTAATTTCAATTTGTTGATGTTTCATGAATGTCGTTAATGCATGAATGGGATTCCACGAGGAATGAAAACTTACCTAATGTAATTCAGTAGATTTCCATACTACGAGCACCTACAAGTAGTTCATTTGTTTGATAGAATGCATATCGGGAAGAACATAACAGAATTGTTATGGTGAATATTAGATGGAAGAACTAACAAAGAGAGAATTGGAAAGATTTGTTGTGGCATCCAGGAAGATAATCATGCATTGCAAAGTGTTATTATTAATTCTAATGGCGATGATCGTGAACATAATACAAGTCTTCCTTGGTTATTGAAGGAGCAACGGAGCAATATTGTAAAGTACGTCATTCAAAAAAATAGGTTTCTAATGGGGTTTTCGTTGAAAATACAAAATATCTTAACGAAAAAGGGTGATTTTGGTGGTGTTAAAACACATGACTGGAATACATTCATTAAGGTAATTAGTAGGTTGTAATATATTTCCTTATTGGTATGCATTTCTTGGAAAATAATAATAATAATTTGCTTTTTGTTACAGTATGTTCTACCTTTATCTCTCCTAGACGACTTTAACAACAACATAAAACAAATTATTTATGTACTTGGAAAATACATGAGGTAAGTATTGTTTTATAAGCAATATGTACTTCTTATGTGATTTGTAGGGGAACTTATTAACATATTATGTTTTATCTGCAAATTTATGTATGCCTTGATATTATTTTATTGAATCATCATTTGTAGGTGGTTATCATCAAAAGAAATACATAAAGAAGATATAAGGTATTGGAAGAGAGGAATTCCCCGACTAATGTTTCAAATGCAACAATATATACCTCCATCGTTTTTCAATGCACAAGAACACTAACTCATACACCAAGTTGAGGAGATTGAGTTATGTGGACGAGTACACACAAGGTCGATTTGTATGGTGGAGAGGAAATTGAAGTCACTAAAGGCTTTTGTTAGACAAGGAGCATGTCCGGAGGGTTTTATGGTTTAGGGATATATGGTATATAAATTCATGGCGTATATTAGTTAATATCTACCTAAATTAGAAGAAAATATGAATGTGCCTCGCATTTGGCATATATACTCAATCAACAAATTTGAAGGGGAGGTCCTATTAGGGAAAGGTAAAATGAGGACTGTGAAAGGTAAATATTATATGTTGACGTAGATTTAATATATTACACATTTATTAAATTATTCCTTTATTAACAATGGCTAATTAATGATATTAAATTGTTATTCTATCATATAGTTGCTCAACAGTGGGATTCTTTACATTTATAAATTGCAAACAACCTTGATTGGATCGAGCATTGGATAGAATATACTGAAGAATACTTTGATAGGTTATCATGGTAAGGGGTGAGTAAGATGATTAAAACAACGCATCATCATCGAGATCAATTTTTTGATCTTACATCAAGGGAACTTGATTTAGCCTTTGGATTAAAAGATAAAAAGGCAAGTTTTTTTTTACCCACATTTTCCTAGTTTTTTCCCAATTTTTCAATGTATTTGGTTTGTTTAATTTTTGAAATATATATTTACTAAGTCCTATATGAGGTTTATTAATTGAAAATGTATTTTTTTACTTTTTTTCCATGTTGCAGTTTGAACATCACAAGGCTATGTGGTGTAATGGTAGTAAATTTCGTATCAAAATGTTGGATGATAAGATGAAAACCTCAAATTGTGGGATAACTACAGTGTTTAAGGTCACCAAAATTTCCTCTAGAGGTGAAAAAAATCTGGAAGAAACTGAGAATAGGTACTATGGCCATTTGGAGGATATAATTGAGTGTTATTTTAATTCTTTTAAAATAGTTTTGTTTGAGGTTAAATGGTATAGGCTACGGATGCATGAAAATGATACTGAAGGAACTGTTATTGAGCATGATAATGGATTTACCATGGTTAATACAAGGAAATTTGAACTGGGTACAAAGCCTTATGTTCTTCCAAGTCAATGTGAGAAACTATTTTACTCAGAGGTACCTAGTAAAGAAGGTTGGTCATACATTGTTAGATATGATCCAAGAGGATGACCAGTAAAGTATAATCATATAGTCGGGGATGAAGATAATAACGAGGAAGAAGATCATGATTATGTAGATCAGGAGTATTTGGCTCATGTAGTTGATGTGTCAGATGAAGAAGTTGAATAATTTGATCATCCAAATGTAGGAGACGATGATCTCATTAACGATATCGATAACTATATTAGTGAAAATGACGTGTATGATGATGTTGATAGGAATGATCCTTTCACCAAAATCGATTTTGAACCAGATCTTGATACAGATGTTGAGCTAGATGAAGAAGAAGATGACTGATATTTAATTGTTGAAAAGAAGAGGTATGTGTTTATATGCTTTATATGATCTTGTTATGTTTTTATTTTGTATAATATAGTATATGATACATGTTTTTTAGAATTTCAAATCAGGTAATATGGGGAAATTGAGAGTGATGTGAGGGGTGCTGGGGGGGGAGAGGGGGGTGCATAATTAGAGCTTCCACCTTCACATTCTTTCCCCTATTTATTAGAGAATCAAATAGTCTTGAAACCAAGAGGATCTCTGTGCAACTGTGCCTAATCATACCAATGATGTAGGTATGTCCATCATCAATTCAAACTGTGAATGGGGCCAACGTTGAAATTTTTTCAAAATTTTTCTAAATCCATTGAAATTTGACTTGGATAGACTATTCACACGCCTTAACTATATAGGAGGGTTTTCTAGACGCAAATTTGACTCACACACCCACTTTTTTCCATCATCAATTCATCATGTAAACCATAAACCGTAATTTAGTGGAGTCATCACCCTTCATGACAATTGTCACCCAACGATCATTAGATGACAAGGTTGGAGGCATATGGGCATTGGGATCATGAGGTTTTATAACCCTACAGTAAAAAGAGACATTAATTGAACTTTGACTTGATTGAAATGTGTGTGCAATTGAAAATACTAACACCCAAAACTAAAAGGGATCAATACACAAACTGTCAATAAGAGGTGATCTAGACATGGTGTGTAGGAATAGGCCTAGCACCTTCAAAATTATCATTCTCCGATTATCTTATACAAATTTTACAAGGAAATTGTACTAGGACTAGACATGGACAACAATGACCTTTGAATGGGGCCAACGTTTACATTTTTTCAAACTTTTCCTGAATGCATTGAAATTTGACATGGATAGACTATTCACATGTCTTAACGATATTGGAGGGTTTCTACACTAAAATTTGACTGACACACCCACTTTCTTCCATCATCAATTCATCATGTAAACCGTAAACCCTAATTTAGTGGAGTCATCGATTTGTCAAGTTTTAGTGTTCTCAGTGAATGGATGTATTTTTGTTGACATGGAATGGGGAAACACATGTACCTTCTTAATTTTCTTCATTAACTTGATGTGGAACTGGTCATTCCTAGCCTTGAATTGAAAGTTTCCCCTAGTCTTAGTCATCACCCTTCATGACAGTTATCACCCAACGATCATTAGATCTCAAGGTTGGAGCCATATGGGAAATTGGATCATGAGGCTTTATAACCCTACGGTAACAAGAGACATTAATTGAAATTTGACTTTATTGAAAGGTGGATGCAATTGAAAATACTAACACCCCAAAAGTAAAAGGGATCAATACATAGACTATCATTGAGAGGTGATCTTGCCATGGTGTGTAAGAATAGGCCTAGCACCTTAAAAATTATCATTCTCCAAATATCTTGTACAAATTTTACAAGGAAATTGTACTAGGACTAGACACAGACAATAGTGACCTGTGAATGTAGTGACTTGTGATTGGGGCCAACTTCGAAATTTTTTCAAAATTTTTATGAATGCATAAAAATTTGACATGGATAGAATATTCACATGCCTTAACGATATGGGAGGGTTTTTGGACTGAAATTTGACTCACACACCCACTTTCTTCCATCATCAATTCATCATGTAAACCATAAACCCTAATTTAGTGGAGTCATCGATTTGTCGGGTTTTAGTGTTCCCGGTGAATGGATGAGTTGTTGTTGACATGGAATGGGACATTAATTCAACTTTGGCTAGATTGAAAGGTGTGTGTGCAATTTAAAATACTAACAACCCAAAACTAAAAGGGATCAATACACAAACCAAGGAAATTGTACCGGGACTAGACACAGGCAACAATGACCTGTGAATGGGGCCATGGGCTTACAATTAAACATCCCAAACTTCTTCAATATCTCAATTGTGTACTTCTTCTGACTCAGGAAGATCTCACCATTAACATTCTTCTAGTATAGGTTGGTATCAACAACACTTTTTCTGAATCCCAAACTCATAAGGGGTTGTTATGGGATGTTTAATCCAATCAACATGACTGAGAGGGATAGAACATGTGTCCTTGATTGTGAATTATCTAGGTGAGTTAGTTGGGGTGCATGCATCATACAGGAGAAAAACTAATCTATGACACATTGTATCCCATGTATAGTAGGGATCATGCATGGCCACAAGTATGTTTTCATGTGAATGGAAAATGGGGGTTGTAGAGGTTAGGTCATTATATAATAATGAGGCTTGTGGGTGTGTTTGTTTTCTTCCATCTATGTCACATGTGCATGATAAATCATTAACCATGGAGGGGTCGAAAAATGTAGAGAAAATGTAAGTGAAATGAGACTCCATGTGTTAAGTTTCTATTGATTCATCTTGACAAGGTGAGATTGTGCTAATACCTAAGAGTGATGAAGGGTTGTTGGAGGATATTGGCCTTGCTTACTTGTAAATAAGTCATATATGGAAACAAAATCTAGGTTTTCTATCATTAGTGGTGGAAATATTTTCTACCGAGGTCCTTCTAGAAAGATCACTGGGGTGGGAGGGGGGACATGGGTGCTACCTATGTAGAGTTTTGGTGGAATAGGTGGTTGGTCTTATATTAGTGGTGTAATAGATGCAATATTTAATGATTAATTTTAATATATTATATAATATATAAATTAAGTTATAATATAAATTATGTATAATTATAATATATTATATAATTATATATATATAATAAACCAAACCCCCAAAAAAATTCAAACTTGCAAGGAGAGATGAGGAGAGAACACCACGAGTAGATATGAGGAGATCATAGAAGGAGTAACTCCCCAAAGCCTGACATCTATGGAAGGGAACATCGGGGAAGGAGATCAAGGGTGGAGGAGACTGAGCTAGAGGGAACACTTTGAGAAAGATTGAGAATGGTGAGTGGTAGTTCCACCAATCCCACCCAAAATTTTTGCATTGAGATATGGTTTCGCCAAGTTGCCTCTATTTTTGTTTTCCCCTTGTCTACCAAAAAAAACATGTTTTGACTATGTGGATATTGGAAAGGTCAAGTTCAATCTCATTCGGCCCCCCTCTCTGCCCTGGATGAAAGAAAAAAAATAGAACGTACACATGTCTGTCATCCAAAATGGACCTTGCAGCCTTCACCTCCTCACTATTCCC
Organism: Picea glauca; assembly: GCA_000966675.3. Classification (NCBI taxonomy): domain Eukaryota; kingdom Viridiplantae; phylum Streptophyta; class Pinopsida; order Pinales; family Pinaceae; genus Picea; species Picea glauca. Next base: position 501,224 of record JZKD02S1673621.1, read on the forward strand.
ATGATCCAGGTATGTCCACATAGGCATTGTCTACATAGGCATTGTTTACATAGGTGTTTTCTAAAACATTCCATTTTGGCCCACTGGATCTTGGACAATGAGGCATCACAAAAAATATGGAGGTTGTCGATAGCATTTTCTATAGAATCAAAAACAATCTAGAAGAATTCCATAGTGTTCTTCATAAAAGTTTGGACCTTATGATTAATATGAAAGAGTTGTATGTAGAATTTTGATTAACCAACTATCCAACGTGATGTTCTGGGAGTTGAATTCCTTTGATAAGATCTTGACCCCATGATAAATGAGATAATCTAGGGCCTTTACTTCCATTTTAAAAAATACTTTTGTTGGATGGACCCTAAGTGTCCCATATCCTCTGATTCACACTTGTTGATAGGTAGGAAGACTAAGGCTTTGCAAAGTGTCTCAGAAGCGTAGAGGAAACATTTCCCAAATTCCATGGCCTTGATCATGCCTATATTTGAGGGTCATTTGATCATGTCATAAGATTTCCCAAAAATAAATCTCAATGAAGAGGGTGTTGAAATCAGGGAAACATTTGAGGGCATTCCATAACTTTTTCCCCTTCAATAAATATCACAGACAACCTTCCATCCCATGACAACAAAATTGAAACCCATTTTTGAGAGTTGTTGGTGACTCATCCTATAACTGATGACAATGTTAGGAGATCTGAAGACGTCATCTAGGGCCCCGAGAAGACTTATCTTTTCTTTTTAATAGCTTTCTCACCCTGAAATCGGCTCAACCGGAGATAGGGTCCAGCAACTAGAAGAGCATCGAACGTTTTGCAGTGTCCGGTGCACCCTCGAAATCCCTTGAAAATTTGGAGGACCGAGTACCATCCATGCCTGATCGTACTCATAATCACATTAGATCTCCAAGGTGAACAACCTCTAGTCAATAGAACAATGTAGGTAAGGGAAGTTGGAAAAATGGATCTGTAACTTCGGGAAAAGTATTGGCTCTAAGGGCTGGGCCTAGGGGTCTGCATCCTCAACCCATGGGCTATTGGTAGTCTTCCCGTGGGACTGACATTGATTAATGCTACCTACTTTTGAATGGTAGTGAAACTAATTAATGCTACCTCCTTTTGAATGGTAGAGCACCACATATCATTCATGATCCAACACATAGTAGTCAAGAATCCCATCCATTGCTAATTGTTGGGCAATAAAGATGTCCTGAAAACACCGTTAGTTTAACATTAATTTATCAACCCAAGGATTCGTCTTCTATTTCAAGAATATCAGTAAAGTCTATGCAGATAGCTCGTAAAGGCTAAAATCAAGTATCAAATCTTAGTTTATCAACAATCAAGTTCCTCACACATTCATTAAGTTTCTAAATCTAAGATCCTACTGAACATGATTCAAATCTGATCTATAATGTGCTATGAATTGAAGGCATGAATTAAATTGTTGAATTGATCTAATTAAGGGACAAGAATTGAATCTGATATTAAAGGCATGAATTGATCTAATTAAGAAACAAGAATTGGATCTATAAAAACAAGCTGACCTATTGATGACTATCTAATCCGCTGGAAAGAAATAATTGAATATTGTAAGTTGAGATAGAACAATAATTGAACAACGAATGGTAACTAAGTAGAAGGAACAACAAACGCTAATTAATAGAAAGAAACAACAAATGTTAATTTAACAGAAAGGAACAACAAATGCTAATTTAGTAGTGAAACTAATTAATGCTACCTCCTTTTGAATGGTAGTGAAACTACTTCTTCTTTTAGCTTTTAAAAGTTCTTGGGGAATTTATTGAGGTGTAATTTCCAGCAGTCTTGGTGTGTCACTTTCTTTCACAAGACTTGTAATACATGGTGGGAGGTGTTGTTTCTTACGTCATTGCTACAATCTTCTTCGCAACCCACTTCTTATTCTTCCCATAAATGACACCTTGAACCACCACAAATGACCTCTTGAAGGCATCATTTGCCAATTAGGTACATAGGTAACACTAACATTCTTAAGCACTAGGTATGGGTCTCAGAGTCTATGCAACTATATGAAACTATATGGCAATTTATGCAAAAATGCAACTTATGCAACTATATTGCAACTATATTGCAACAATTTCTTATGCAACTATATGCAAATATGCAACTATATGAAACAATGCAACTTATCATGTTTTTTAGTGATAATATGCAACTATATGCAACTTTATGCAACAATGAAACTTATGAAACTATATGCAACTTATGCAACTATATGAAACTATATGCAACTTTATGCAACAATGCAACTATATGCAACTATATTGCAACTATATACAACTGTGTTGGTACAAAAAATGTATATTGGCACGATAACATATCTTCTTGTTTTAACAAGTGTAGGTACCAACAAATAGGTATTTGTAGGATGTATCTTCCTTGAGTGATGATCAAGATATACTAAGAGAGGTTGAAAGTGGGACGTGTTGTACTAGATCTACCGGTTCTAGATCAAATAGATCTGGAAAGGTAAGGAAAAGATTTTGTATGCGCATACAATTTTTTATTGCCAATGGAGGGTCATGTAATTATGATGCTAAGAGCATAGGTGACATTGAGTTTCCCTTGAGGTATAAACATCTAGTGCAATGATGGGAACCTAAGGAGCCACCTGAAGTGGACACAGATTTCTTCATCGGTGGAAGGATGTATCACATTTCTCCTTCGTCCTTACATGGATTGGGGTTATTTTCCATGGATGGCATAAAGGTTGGCTATGGAACTGTAACTGAATTGA
>JZKD02S1673621.1:586110-599607 GCA_000966675.3 Picea glauca
TCCATAGCTCAACTAGCCACAACCCCTTTCAAGTGGGCTTGGGATTCCAGCCACTATGTCCCATTGACATAGCCATGCCATTTGTGGCTACTCAAGAAGATTCAACTCATGTCTAATCTGAGGTGGATAAGGCAAACAACTTCATTGATCACATTCAACACATCTGCCAACAGGTTCATGACATCTTGGACAAAGCCAATGCTAAGTACAAGCAATGACATGATCAACATCGAGTGCCACACAACTTCCAAGTGGGTGGCAAAGTGTGGCTGCATTTGCAAAAGGAGAACCTCGCTGGACCCCACCGCAAGCTTCATCTGCTTCGATATGGGTCGTACACCCTCACCAAGGCTGTAGAGGAAAATTCCTTTGAGCTGAGCATTCCACCATTCCTTGGTCTGCACCCAGTGTTCAATGTGGACCACCTTTGGCCCTACTTTCCACCTCTACTAGACACATCCGACATGGAAGAACAACTCACACCAACAAAGTTAAATCTAGACTACATGGAACAAGACAAAACTGATCAGATCAGGGAAACACAGATCAAACACACCTGAAAACAAAGGATACCGCTATATCGAGTTGTCAAAGCAGGCCAACTCCTTCACCAAGGCAAATGGCTCACTAGGGACCAAGTTCAACATAAGTTTCCTCATCTCATGGAGGAACTCAACGCAATGGGGACCATTGATTCCTACGGGGGGAGGAATGATCCAGGTGGATATTGGTGGACACCCACCTATTCCACTTCGACCCCCACCATTGCTTCTTTCGGTTTTTGCACAGTTTACTATTTTTAGCAGTTTTTTCGGGTCTTGAACTTCCAAGGCCATTTTGAGGCCCTAAACGATGTTTTTTTGGGTATGTTTTTGTCACAAATGACCATCTAATTATGCTATTTGGCTTGAGCATTGTAGGCCTCAGATAGATCTTTCCAACAATATATCATATGCCTAAAACGAAGATCGTATGCAAAATTTACGACCCCAGGAAGTTGATGCACCAACTTACCCAAACGGGGCCCACATGAATTTTGGCGCTTCATCTCCCAGGGTTAGGTTTTTGGATGTCTAGGACTTTTGGCATTCCTGTTTATTGTAAAAGGGCCTTCAGAGCCTCATTGTAATGATCTTCTCATGGATGCGAGTAGCGGCCACATATCTTCTCAGAGATAAGCTACCAGCGTCGTAGCTAGTTTATTTCCATTATGTCTGTAAGCATATTTCAGTCATTTGTTATTAATGAAACGAAGTCTTATTTCCACTGCATCTCTGTGTTTATGTGTATTTCTGTATTTCATTGTGTTCCTACATAAATCCAGATCAATATTGGACTCCACTTCGAGGGATGCATATTTCATATCAGTCAAGGAAGTAGCCCTTTTTTATCTTAATAGGAGGCATACATCAGGGTCGAAAGCACTAGCATAAGTAATTTTGGTAGAGTTTTATGTAGGTTTAATCTCAGGAAGAATATTATTATACATTTTATTAAACCTCTTTGAAAATTCATAAACATATTCCCTTTCTTTTTTCTTAAGTGATCCAAACTTTGTAATATAGTAAAGGAAATACTTTTTATCCCCCCAATGTCTTAAGAATGCATCATCTAGGGATTCAATCCCATCAATAGATCTAGTATCTAAGGCCATAAACCATTTCCTATCCTCTCCATCAAGGCTATGAACAAAAATTCTTATCCATACATCTTCATTCACAATGACATAATTGTTTGCATAACTATAAAAGGTTGTTAGGTGCTCTTCTGCAGTCATGTCTCCCTTACCCATGAACTTAGGCAACTAATTAAGGTAGCCACCAGCTGGGAGAGAATTCATAGGTTGAGGCAGGACAAGAGGGGCTTATCTAGCAGCCACTATGGAGTCCATTATGTTCCTAGGGGGATTAGCACCTGCCATTGGGATGTGAACCGGAGGAGAACTAGGAGGGGATGGAGTCCGGACATGTGATATTGGGATCATGTTTTTGAGAGGAATGGGGAACAACTAAGGATTTGGAGAAGAGGCTATAGGGATGGAGGGAACAGAGGTTTCCCCTTTCGTAAATGAAACAACTCTAATAGGGGGAGGAGTGGCAAAGCCCAGAGTGGGAAAATAATCCAAGATCATAGGTTTAAACCATTGTACAACCTTAGGGGAAGCATGAGTGTCAAATATTTATCCTTCCAAACCAAGTCCAGGAGGGGATAAATCAACAGGAACACTTCCAAAATTTAAACTTCTAGAAACTCCAACAGATGGTATAACAGGAGAATGAGATGAAGCTACTGGAGTTTTTAAAGAAGGATTATGAAAATTACCAGAAATACCTGGTACAACAGTTGAAGTACCTTCCTGAGGGGTATTTCTTCTTTTGATCATTTTCTATGGGTCAGCTTTAGGTGTTGCTAGATGTAGCTGTCAAGTGGACCTCGTGTGTCTATATTTCAAAGCCACAACTGAAATAGTGGAGTCACCAGGTGCAAGCTGCAATCTTCAATGGTATTGATATCTGATGCACCTTCAGAATCAAAAGATCTTTGTCGTTCTATCCCAGGGAAATGTATTCAATTCATTCCCTAGCAACGATGCCAATAATGTTAGCACTAGAAGTCACCTTCAGATTGCATTGAAGGTAAGACCGGTACCCATCAAGTTATATGCCACTATTAATTGAGTTTAAAGAGGTCAAATGGATAAGACTCAAGATAATGTCATTTTAACTCAGAAAAATCAACTAGCACACACAAGAAATTGAGGTCTTGATCAACTTCATTCAGTAAGTTGTAGTAAAGGTGAGTAGAAGGAATACTTTGGTGAGGAAAGTGTAGAGGTATGCTATGGAAATTAGGCCTTTAAGCAGCCTAAGGAGGAAAAACTTCAAGAACAAGATCCTCTTAGATTCAAATTTTTAGGAAATTGAAGAACACCATAACAACATGTAATCAAACATCCATCACAATACAGCTATGACAATCCATGTGAATATTCAATCATGGACACTTCAGTATCAGAGACAAATAATATGAATAAGAAAGATGACTTATATTAAACAAGAATTCTCAAATCGAGTACATAACCAGATAACCTGTGTGCTTCATCAAAACATTACAATGCAGGAGCCTTGCTCAACCATCGAACTTAACAAAATATAAAAAATACCCACTTATAATTGGAATGAATACAACCACCAGAGGAGTGATTGATTCATGCATTCAAGACTTGAATTCTATGTCTTCTCTGCAGACTGAGCATACAGTATTCTGTCAGACATGAGCTCTTTCATATGAACCTTCTCTGTCAAACTGTGCATGCAGTTCTCTATCAAACGAAAGCTCATAAATGCCATTCATTTATAGCTTTCCATTTATGTGGTGAGACAAGGTTTCAACCACCTCCTTGTCTTTCATTAACTACCTTCATTAGGATCAGGCTGGGTGGAGTCAACACAACACCTTGAAAACATGTCGGCCTCACTCTGATCTTTACCACCTGCATTTGCTGGACCTTTCCAGAACAAAATGGAAGGTGGACATGGAGGAGGACGATGGTGAGTGGGAAAGGTGTTTGGTGAAAACTCACAGGCTACAACAAGTGAGCAATGACCATGTGGAAGGACATGGCTGGAGAGCGGTGACCGGGACTACGTGAGTGCGAGTACTTGGGGGATGAGGTGTAAAGGCGTGAGGGTGATGTGGCAAGGGGAGAGGATGTCATGGTAGAGCATAGTGGTAGGTTAGGGGGTACATGAAAGTAATAGTGGTGACATGGATTTTGATTGGAGGACAGATGTTAGGAGGTGAGAGGGGGAGAAATGACAGTGGTCAAGGGACAAACGTGTGGTCGAGAGAGTGGAGGACATGTGTCAGCAAGAGTGCAAGTGGTATCAGAAGGCGGTCTAGTGGTGCGCTTGGACGGGGGGTCGAAGGTAAGTCGTAAAGTGCACAGGGGGGTACAAGTGGAGGTGACATGATAGTGGGGAGCCCATGCTAGAAAACCACCTACTCAGAACTCCCCCCTTGCTAAAGGAAGAAAGTTCAGGGGGGGTTGATAATAGATGTGGACCGTAGATCTGAGTGCACCATGCTCAGTCACTGAGATTTTCATGCTCCTTATAACAACGTGCCAAGGCCATCAAATCACCAAAAACTTAGGATAAAAGGATAATATGGGTCGCGCTAGGACCCCTTTTCTTTATTTTTTCACCAAGGGGTTATTTCCTAAGGAAAAACCCCACTTTATCAACAACTTGTGCTAACATAAGGTATCTTCATAGTTGTCAAATATGGATTATCATAACTAATAGGATTTACCTGTACCTAGACCTACATATACACCTAAACATAGAGCTAGACCTTGCCTTACCTTGCAATGTCATCCATGTTTAGCCTTGTCATGTATTTCCTTCGATTGGCTTACCTTTCCTTGCTTTGCCTTTCATTGCATTTCCTTTCCTTAACTTGCATTTACATGCCAAATTTTCCCTAAATGAATTGAGGAGTTGAGTTGCAACTCGTGATAAAAATAAAACTAAGATTCATATGGGAGAACTGTAAGTTGCATTGGATCTAGAGCATTGGGTTTTAGCTAGTGGTGCCTCTCAGTTGTAACTTTGTTAACCATAAAACAATTTGTTGGATTATCTTTGGCACTAGGGTTTCCCTCAATGAGGCATAGTGGAATTTATGAAGCGGACGTCGAATTTAAATAAAACTGTGTGGGGATTTTGTTGGTAGTGTAGTCACGTGGGCCTTGGCCAAACAGACTTGAGGGAGTTTACACAACTTTGTTATGTTTCTTTTTTTGGATTTTATGCCCCTAGATGAAATTCACCACATGTCCCTAAATGACTTGAGGAGGAAAGTTGAAAGTCAAGGTAAAATTCAAACCGGGAATTAGATGGATGAACCTTTATTTGCATTGGATCTAGAGCATCGGGTTGCATCTAGTGGGTCTCCTCCGCTATCATTCCATCAATCAGAAAACTGTTTGTTGAAGTATCTTCGACACTACAACTTTGTTCAATGAGGCATAGTGCAAATTCAAAAGAGGAGGTTGATTTCAATGAACACTATGTGGGGCATTTGTGGGTAGTGTATTCATGTGGGACTTGGCCTAAAATACTTACAGGAGCTTACATAACTCCATTATGCCGCTCGGGTTGGATTTTATGCCCCCTGACCAAATTGGCCACATGTCTTTGAATGGATTCAAGAAACGAGTTGAAACTAATGTTAAAAATCAAACTGGGACTCAGATGGATGAACTGTCAATCACATTGGATCCAGAGCTCTAACTTTTCGCTAGTGGGGTCCCTCCTCTATCGTTCCGTCGACTGGAAAACCATTTTTTGGAGTACCTCCAGCACTAGTGTGTTCCTCAATGACGCATAGTGCAATTTTTGAAGAGGAGGTCGATTTTAAGGAACAATGCATGGGGCATTTTTTTATAGTGTATTCACATGGACCTTGGCCAAATATACTTGTGGGAGCTTACAAAACTTTGTTATGTTGCTCAGCTAGATTTTATGCCCCTAGACCAAATTGGCCACAGTCCCTGAATGGATTGAGGAGGTGAGTTGAAACTCTTGTTAAAAAACAAATCATGACTCAGATGGATAAACCGTCAATTGCATTTGATTCAAAGCATCAGGTTTCATCTAATGGGGGCCCTTCATTTTCATTTCGTCAATTGAGAAACCATTTGTTGGAGTATCTTTGACACTAGGGTTTTTCTCAATGAGGCATAATGCAATTTCTAAAGAGGATGTTGATTTTAAGAAAAATGTGTGGGGAATTTGTGGGTAATGTATTCATGTGGGCCTTATAAAAATAAAATTGTGGGAACTTATGAAAATACATTATGTTGTATGGCTTGGATTTTATTCCCGCAGACTAAATTGGCCACATGTCCCTGAATGAATTGAACATGTGAGTTGCAAATCATGATAAAAATCAAACCGCAACTCAGATGAATGAACCATTAGTTGCATTGGATCCAGAGAACCTATTTTCATCTAGTCGGGCCCCTGTATTATCATTTTGTTAACCAAAAAGTTGTTTGTTGAAGTATCTCTCATGCTAGGGTTTTTATCAGTGTTGATTACATATGTTTAAAAATTTAACAGCTTGTTAGGCTATACATGGCATGGAAAGTGAAGTCATGGAAAGGCATGGAAAGTGAATCATGTAAACTAAAGCTATGGCATGACAAGGCATGGAAATTAAATGCATGGAAAGAAAGGAAAGACAAGGAAAGGCATGGCAAGGAAAGGAAGGGAATGGTAAGGCAAGGAAAGACAAGGCAAGGCATCGCAAGGAAATTCAAGGCATGGAATGTCATGGTAAGGAAAGGAAATATATCACAAGGAAAGGAAAGGCATGGAAATCCAAGGCATGGAAAGGAAAGTGAATTCAAGTGAAGGAAAGGCAAGGCAAGGAATGGAAAGGAAAGGAAAGGAATGGAATGAGAAGGAAAGACATGGAAAGTGAAGGCAAGTGAAGGAAAGTGAAGGAAAGGCATGGAAAATAAAGAAAAGGCATGGCATGGAAAGGCATGGAATCACATGGAAATGAAAGTCAAGGCATGGAAAATCAAGTCAAGGCATGGAAAGGCAAGGAAAGGAAAGGCATGACAAGGGAAGGAAAGGAAAGGAATGGCATGGCATGACAAGGTGAGGAAAGTGAAGGTAAGGAAAGTGAAGTGAAGTGAAGGAAAGGAAAGGAAAAGAAAGTGAAGGCATGACAAGTGAAGGCAAGGAAAGTGTATGCATGACAAGTGAAGGTAAGGAAAGTGTACTCATGATAGTGAAGGAAAGGCAAGGAAAGTGAAGGAAATTCAAGGAAAGTAAATGCAAGCAAAGTGAAAGCATGATAGGTGAAGGTATGGAAAGTTAATCCAAGGAAATTAAATGAATGACATGGAATGAAAATGAAAGGAAAGGCATGGAAAGTAATGACATGGAAATGAAATTCAAGGAAATGAAATACATGGCATGGAAATGCAAGGCATGGAAATACAAGAATACCATAGAAAGTCAAGGAAAGGAAAGTGAAGGCAAGGAAATGAAAGTGAAGGAAAGGAAAGGAAAGTGGAGGCATGTAAATTGAAGGTAAGGTAAGGTAGGTGAAGGCAAGGAAAGTGAAGTGAAGGAAAGGAAAGTGAAAGAATGACAGGTGAAGGCATGGGAAGTGAAGGCAAGGAAATTGAAGGCATGCCATGGAATAGAAAGGAAAGGAAAGGCATGGAAAGAAAATGGAAGGAAAGGAAAGGCAAGGAAAGGAAAGTGAAGGAAAGGCAAGGCATGGAATGGAATGTCAAGGAATGGAAATATAAGAATACCATAGAAAGTGAAGGCAAGGAAAGTGAATGAAAGACAGGGAAAGTGAAGGAAATTTGAGTGAAAGAAAGGAAAGGGAAGTGAAGGCATGGAAAGTGAAGGCAAGGAAAGTTAAGGCATGTAAAGTGAATCCATGGAAAGTGAATGCAAGCTAGGTGAAGGCATGGAAATTGAAGGAAAGGCAAGGCAAGTGAAGGCATCGAATGACATGGAAAGGAAAGGAAAGTGAAGGCAAGGGAAGGCATGGAAATACACAAACACCATATAAAGTGAAGGCATGGAAAGTGAAGGAAAGTGAAGGCATGGAAAGTTAAGGAAAGTGAAGGAAATTGAAGGAATGGAAAGGAAAGTGAAGGCATGGCATGGAGAGGAAAGGAATAAAAGGAATGACAAGTGAAGGAAAGTGAAGGCATAAAAAATTAAGACAAGTGAAATCATGGAAAGAGAGGGAAGGTGAAGGCAAGTGAACCCATGGCATGGAATGTAAAGGAAAGGAAAGACATGGAAGGGAAATGAAAGTGAAGACATGGAAAGTGAAAGAAAGTGAATGAAAGTGAAGGAAAGTGAAGGAATGACATGGAATGTGAAGTCAGGGGAAGGCATGGAAAGGAAATTGAAGTGAAGGAAAGGAAAGTTTAGGCATGGAAAGTGAAGGAAAGTGAAGGAATGGGAAGTGAAGGCATGGTAAGTGAATGAAATTGAAAGAAATACAAGGAAATTGAAGGAATGGGATGGCATGGAAAGGAAAGGAATGGAAAGTGAAGGCATGGGAAGTGAAGGCAAGGGAAGTGAAGGCATGTAAAGTGAAGGCAAGGCAAGTAAAAGCATGAAAAGTGAAGTCATGGATAGTGAAGGCATGGAAATTGAAGCCAAGTGAAGGCATGGAAATGAAATGCTAGTGAAGGAATGGAAAGTGAAGACATGGCAAGCGAAGGCATGACAAGTGAAGGAAATTGAAATTAAGGAAAGGAAAGTGAAGGAAAGGCATGGCATGTAAAGGAAAAGAAAGACATGGAAAGGCAATGCAAGTGAAGAAATGACAAGGAAAGGAAAGACATGGAAAGGAAATTCAAGTGAAGGTAAGGAAAGGAAATTGGAGACGTTGAAAGTGAAGGAAATGCAATTGAAGGCATTGCAAGTGAAGCCAAGGAAATTGAAGGCATGAAAGGTGAAGGAAAGGAAATGCAAGTGAAGGTGGGGAAATTTAAGGCATGACATGTCATGGAAAGACAAGGCAAGGTATGGAAAGGAAATGCAAGGCAAGACAAATGAAGGAAAGGAAAGGCATGGCATGCAAAGGAAAGGCATAGCATGGCATAACAAGGCAAGGAAAGGAATGGTGTGACAAGGAAAGGAAATGAATGGAAATACAAGAATACCATAACAACCATAAAATGAAGATAAAATGATTACTTTTACATACATATGGTCATTCAAGTAGACCATCATGATCACATCTAATACTGACTATATCCATTAACTTTTCATGCTCAGGGTAAGGATAGAAGTATTGTACCTTTAGCGATTTATTACTTGGAATTGTTTATAGTTGGAGGTTTGTACCAATAACCAAGTTTGTAAAGTGGTATACGACTTGAACAGGTTTATAATATATAGATACATAACCACTTTTCTTTCATGTCCTTTCATCTTGTGTCAGATATTGTCCTTTAATAACAATCGAACCAATAATAAATTCAATTCCTTCGAAGTCTGTTACTAATCGCATGAGGGTATGATTTCACTGTAATCATCATTCCAACCAATAATCAATGCCCCATTCATTATCTCTTGTAGAAAGCACTACATATGTGTGCCCTACATAAAATGGAGTGCCAAAATGTGAGTCCACTAAATGACCAAAGAATAAAACATTGATGCTATCTATTCAAAACTTAATAGAAGGATTCAACAAAATTGACAGTTTGAGATCTAAGACATGATCATAAGCTACTAAAATACTTGATTGTTCCACATCCAACTGGGATAATTCCATAGTTATATGTTGAATAATTTGGAGTGATACACGATCCCGTGTTTCAACCCAGTATTTTGATTCACAATCATCCCATTCATTACTACTACATGGATCACATAAGAAAGAGAATTTTCTCATCCATATTTAAACTATTGCATTTTCTAATCTTCTAACTCGATGGAATCCATGAGTGCCATGTATTGTTTTCCATTCATACCATTGTGATTGATCTACATTGACCATCTCCCAAAACATATCTATGTACATGTCCTTTCTTGTGTGATTGTTCTTCACGGGTTTCTGATCCCTCTCCCATTATAGAAGAACACCATTCTACAATGGAATTCACATCTCCAATGAGGGAAGTAGTTGTGAAATTCATTTTGTTTCCCATGTAATGATCTTTTTATGAATTCACCTGCTCCATCATTCCCCACTTTCTCATGCCTAGACTGAAAATGGTTCCAAATGTGTGGTACCTTTAGTTTTTTTTGCAACATACACAACCATTGAAATAATCATCTTTTAACTGGCCTGCGCAATCATATGAACAAATACAATGTGGATATATCTATATGTTCTTCTCCTTAAGGTGATTGTAGGACAACTAAAAACAATGTTGTATATAGGCTAAGTCATGGAACTGATCATCGCTTATGTAGAAGTGATACTCTTTCAATATAACTTTGTTTTTTTCATTACTATCTGGTCCATGCCTATATGTGATATGGACCATTATCCTGGCCTTCTTTGAGTGATAATATTTGATTTGAATCTCATTTTGCAGTTGAAGGGTGTAGTTCTCAGGAAAATCAACTACTGATAACACAATACCAACAAGAAGTGTATCTATGCATATTCTAAAATGATCATCCTACCATCGAGCCATATGGACATGTTTAACATAATGTTGTGTCTTTTAAATGAATTCCTTCATGAAGTCACAAACTCGTATTTGGTAACTAACCAATTGTTTCTTTTTTCTTTCCTTTCCTCCATCAATATCACACGTGACATATTTAAAGCTTTGCAAGGTAACCTCCTTCCTCCACAATTCATACTCATCACTTAGATGGATGCACTTTATTAGTAATGTAATTCCACCACACTTGGGGCATGTCCCATCTAATCATATTTTTTGATAAAATGTAAAACCATCTAGCATTATACACAAGATGTTGTGAATAAATTTTCTAGATGATGACGACGAAAATATAATTGAGCATTCTTGCGAAAGGGTGTATTGAAAAACATGATATGTGTGTGTGTGTGTGTGTTTGTGTGTGTTTGTGTGATAATAATAACCATAGTCAATGTGATATCTACAAAAAAATGTGTTACAAATTGTGTTTATTTGAACATACCAAGGTTTTCATTTATTGAAAGATATTTGGCCCAATCTAAGTGCACTATGTACTATTTTGAATCTCTCATACAATTCCATCTCTATACCATAAAGACAGTGTTTAATATGGGGATCATGGTCCCTATATCCCCTTCTCAATTTTACTACATATGTTTGGTTGGAAGAAGACCTAGTGTTATGATGTTAGAAATCCTGAACTAGTTTCTTAACCACTCCAATTAATGTCATGTTAGAACAAGGTATCCTACCAATGAAGGCCCACAAATATGTTGGGCCACTTTTTTCAAGGCTATCTCATCTATGAGAATACTTTATAAGGTTTTTGACATTGTATTTCAAGAGGTGATGGGTTTGTTGTATAAAACAATGCTTTCTTGTGATCTTGCTAGAAATTGATTATGACAAGACACGTTGGGCTACATTGCGGTCTTTAGAACGATATTTCTTACCAATTATTTGAAAAACATCTACAAGGTTTCTAACAATATGATAACTTGTTTCTTCACTTTTGACTATTTTGATTCCTAAAATTCCCCTAACAACAATAAAACTTATAGATTTTACAAGAAGAGATTCCATGACATGAAGTACTTCACCACAATGGTGTACACCAATTGCTTCTCTAATTTATTCCATTATATAATCATTTCAAAGATAATTCTCCATCATCTGGTCATCCAAAACTAGTTGTCTTGAAGATATAATGGATGGATTTCTCTATAATGAATTATTTCTCTTTTCTTCTAATGATGGAGGATAAACAAAAACAACATCTATTCCACTAGAAATTGGATTTATCTCTTCTCAAAGCCTACGCTTTGACATACATAACTTTTCCTTTTCTCTTTATCCTTCTACCTTTTTGACATATTTCACTTTACTCTAGGACTTTCTTTATCAAATCCATTGGTTCCCCATGTTTAAAGTGAAAAATTGGCTTCCAAACACCCCACCACAAATTTTTATTTGTATTATGTAATAAGGGACAACCAAGTGGAGAAATTTTTCTTTGTATTAAAAAGAAGACACAGCTAGTAATTTTGATTCCAATACCAAATCCAATTCCAATTCCACTTAGACAAATTTGTATTCTGATTAAGAAGACAAAATAAGATACAAACAAAAATTCCAATGGCACTTGGACAAATTTGTCTTCCAATTCTAAGAAGGCACAAAAATATACAAACAACAATTCCATTTTCACTTGGACAAATTTGTCTTCCAATTCCAAGAAGACAAAAGAAGATACAAACAACAATTCCAATTTCACTTGGACAAATTTGTCTTCCAATTCCAAGAAGACACACGAATATACAAAAAACAATTCCAATTGCACTTGGATACATTTTTCTTCCAATTATAATAAGACACAAGAAGATACAAATAACAATTCCAATTGCGCTTGTATAAATTTGGCTTCCAATTCCAACAAGACACAAGAAGAGGAAAATAACAATTCCAATTGCACTTGGAAAAAATTGTCTTCTACTTCCAAGAAGACACAAGAAGATACAAATAATAATTCCAATTACACTTGTATAAATTGTTCTTCTAATTCGAAGAAGACACAAGAAGATACAAACAACGATTCCTATTGCACTTGGACAAATTTGTCTTCCAATTCCAAGAAGAGACAACAAGATACAAACAAAAATTCCAATTGCACTTGTATAAATTGTTCTTCCAATTCCAAGAATACACAAGAAGATACAAATGACGATTCCAATTGCACTTGGACAAATTTGACTTCCAATTCCAAGAAGACACAAGAATATACAAAAAAAAAATCCAATTGCACTTGGGAAAATTTGTCTTCCAATTCCAAGAAGACAAAAGAAGATACAAACAACAATTCTGATTTCACGTGGAAACAATCGTCTTCAAAATTTTCCTACAATGGTTTGGCAATAGAAAACAAATCTCTATGAACCAAACAAGAAGACTAAAATAAGAAAACATGTCTTTGTGCACTATTTTTGTGTGAAGATCTCATAGATTGTTTGTCGTCCTTGAAATAGATGATGTATGGAGTATGATTGGCACCAAAATATTCCCAACAAGAATGCGTGCACATTCCTAGAATGTGTGTGCACTAGGGTGTGTTCATGTTCTAGGAACGTGTGTGTATTCCTACTTAACATAAATGACCAACAACTACAACTCGATCAAGTCACAAGAGCCCATGTTCTCTCTTAATGCAACAAATATAGAATTCATTATATACCAAACATATTTATGAATAAATATGTATAGGGGTATGGGGACAAATAAGGCCTAAGGAGTTAGGAATGAAAGTGTTTTCAAGAATAGAGCAATGGTTATAACACGATGATGTGGGTGATGTGGGTGAAAAGGTTGTATAAAAGGTATACACATAGTGCACTCAGGGCTCAAGTGTAGAGGGGGTTAAGGGTTGCGTATAAGTTATTCCTAGGATTAGATGGAGGTAGGGGGGTAAATTTCATGGTCTACGTCAAGCTCTAGGTCATCCTCTAAATCTAGCTCTATCTCTATGACATGGTCTAAGTCATGGTGTAGCTCAAGATCTATGTCATCGTCTAAGTCTATCTCTAGATCTATGTCATGGTATAGGTGTATGTCATGGTCTACATCGTGTTCATATATTAGGTCTACTTCATGCTCCAAGTCTTTCCATGTCTATATCTTTCTATGTCTAGGTCAAGTCCATTTCTTTCCTTGCGATGTAGGGAGGGGGGCTACAGAGAGAGGAAGAAAGATACCGTGAAAGGGGAAGAGGGGAAGAAAAAGAGAGTGAGGGATAGGGAGGCAGAGAGGGGGTGTAGATAGTGAGA
>JZKD02S1673621.1:600586-626958 GCA_000966675.3 Picea glauca
AGTGGGAGGGAGGGGGGGAGAGATAGGGAGGGAGGAAGGGGTGGAGAGAGAGTGAGATTGATTGTTAATGGAAGCGGGGGATAGATAGAAGAGGGCGTAGATAGATATAAAGAGAGAAATGGGGAATATAAAGTGTGTGTGCAAGAGTGTGGGAGGAAGAGAGAGGTATGAAAAGATGGGAGGTAGAGAGAGGTAGAAAAAGGATGAAGGTAGAGAGTGAGTGTGTTAAAGTGTGGGAGGGAGACATAGGGAGACATAAAGAGGAGATACAAAGTGTTTTTGTGAGTGTGTGGGAGGGATATAGAGAAAGAAATAGAGAGGGGATAGAAAGTGTTTGCACAAGAGTGTGGGAGGGAGAGAGAGGAAGAGAAAGAGGGGAGGTAGAAAGTGTGTGTGTTAGAGTGTGTGATGGAGAGAGAGAGGAGGAAATATAGAGGGGGTAGAAAGTGTGGGTGGGAGGGAGAGAGAAAAAGGAATAGAAGGTAAGTAGAGAGTGAGTGTGAGAGTGTGATAGGGAGAGAGATAAAGGAATAGAAGGGAAGTATAGAGAATGTGTGAGAGTGTGACATGGAGAGAGAGGAAAATAGAGAGGGTGTTATAGAGAGAGGTAAATTTAGGAGAGAGGGACATATTTAGGAGATATAGAGAAGATATAGTGGGCGGGAGAGAATGGGATGAGGGGGGAGAGAGAGAGTGTTTCAGAGTGTGAGGGGAGGAGACAAAAATATAAAGAGGAGGTGTAGAGACAAAGGGGGAAGAGGGAGGGAGAAATAAAAAGAGGAGGGGTAGAGATAGAGTGTGAGAGGGAGAGAGATACAAGGAGTAGAGAGAGGGATAGTGAGATTAAGGGAAGTAAATATGGAGACATAGAAGGAGGGTAGAGAGATAATGAGAGAAAGGGGGGGATATAGAGGGAGATAGCGAGGGGCGGTAGAAAGATAAAGAGGGGAAAATAAAATGAGATTGAGACTAACAACGAGGAGAGAGAGAGAAAGGGTGGAAGAGAGGTGAAAGAGAGAGGGGAGTGAGGGATAAAGGGGAAAAGAGAGAGAGAGAGAGAGAGAGAGAGAGAGAGAGAAATATGGGGGCATATATAGGGAGTGGGTGTCAGAGTCTAAGGCATGTAAAGGTAAGTTCTATCTCTAGGTATTTCCATTCCTTGTGAGAGGGATATAGAGAGGGGTGGGTGTAGATGTAGGAGAGGGAGGATAGATATAGAGAAGGAATTTATTTATAAGAGCGTGTGTGTGTTGCTAAAATGTGTGCACTCTTTTAAGAGCACACACACATTATTTTGAATTAATATTATTTTGGAGGGATTGACAAGGTGTTTATGTTTATGGGTCCTAGATTCCTTTAACTCAACAATAGGAAGCAAACTCACCACCGAGGCCCAATTAGACTCTGCAGTGTTTAATGGTGTAATGGTTCTCCAGATGTTTCGATATAGCCGAAATAATCAATGGGCTTTGTGTTTTCTTGTGAAGGTTCTCTCCTTTGGTTTAGACGTTCTCTTTTTGTGTTTTCTCTTAGGTAGGACTAACTATAAGATAAGTCGGTATAAGAAAACTAGGTAACATAAGTGGTAAAAAACTAAACTACCGGAGAAAAGGTTGGGCTTGGGATAACCCTTACACCCTAGCATTAAACCACAGACCTAGTATCAATACATTAACCATGTGAATATTCAAATTACTGACTGAGATACAAATTATTAGAAGAAATCATTCATGTGATAAATATAAGAAAAACAATTCACTCAATGCTAATCATCCATCACATAATAACACAACGATTTATTTTCATCATTAAAGAAAGAACTGTAAAACATTGCATAAGATAAATTTTCAATAGATTTAATAGCTCTTAATCATACTGCATACATTCATGAGACGATATAGGAAATAGTTCTTCTCCACATCCAATGATACACACATTTGATGAAAACATGCACTTTTATATGGTCCAGAAGGACTTCTCAATTAAAGGCAGCTCTAAAATACTTCTTAACAAAACCATAAATGAGAGTTTCTTGCAACAACCATCGACCTTTGAATAATCGGTTGATGCTCCTATTCATAACATAAAATTAACTAAAAATAATGGCTAAAGTGCGTATAAGTAAAAAAAAATTCTCTATGTGGCGTTCTCTCCTATCAGTTTGTCTAAGAGTCATCTCAAGATATCACTTTAAAAGGGTGACTCTTCTCTTACTCTGACCACTGGATGAATAACTCCTCCCAGATGTTGGCGTATGGGAATATATGTTGTTTCATTATGGCCATGTAAATCTCTCTTATGTCTACCACATGTGCCCAATACTTGAATAGACTGGAACTTATCAGTTGCAACATAGCTTGAGATTTGATTGGGTTTTCCACAAACTGTCGCACCTGACCTGGTGCTACATCTGTCACCTTTTTTAGTTCTTTGTCCCATGATGAGTCTTTCTCGATGTGCGACTTGACGATGTCGTGCAGGTTGAAAAATTCATCGGGTGTGCCAAACTCAGAGAGTCCAATGCCTTTTATCACCCGATTGTTCTTGACCCAATGTTTCTTGCATTTGGCCCATTTTTCTCATATTTATTAGTGTGGTTCCTGAGATATTTTTGCCCAATATGCAACCTATTTATTTATGCGATCAAGACTTATTTTGTTCAACACTCGAATGCCATGTTATTTTTTATCTCAACCCTGTTGGACTGAACCAATGTAGTCAACTCTCTCCATAGCTTGCTACCAACGCTCCATATATTTGCACATCCCAAGTGCCATGAGGGTGTCCTCCTAGAGCTCGGCTACCCTTGCAGTGAATAGGTGTTTCTAATCTATGAAATTGTGATAGGCCTCTTTGAATTTTCTCCTGAGGTACATAGCGGCTTGTGTGGTGTCCTGATAGTACTTAGCTAAGTGGATCAAATGTTCTAGTTCCTTCAGGGTGACTGTCAACTCCTTTTAATCTCTTTTATCTTTGTCCAGGGTGGCATTTGCGATTTCCATCCCTGCATCGATGAGTTCAAATGTATTAGCATGTTTTGTGTTCATCAGATGTTCCTTTGTAGTGATGAGGATGGAGTGCTCTAAAGTGATCCTCCTCTTATTGGTGGTCCTCTGGATGATAGCTTTCATTTTACTATCATAAGCTATGGCATGCATGTCAGCTACTTCTTCCATGGGTTTGGGAGTCTATTGATCCCCCCATGTGAGTGTATTCCCCAGACTTCACGTGGTGTATACTTTTTCAATATTGGGTTCTTGAACTTCTTCGTTGTGCTCCGAAGTCCCAGCTTCTATCTGTTGTTCATCAGAGGTTTGAGTATTGATTGAAATAGAAGCGAAGAGGATAGACTTGATACTTAATTGTTCATTATCCACTGAGACACCGACTTCCTGCTACAGGGATCCTTCCTTTGGATCGTCTGACTTTGGATTTCTCTTTTGACTGTCTACTTGCATCTCCGACGCATCCCGAAGTTTAGTGTATAGGACACTCTCGATTTCCTTTTCTTTCTATGGGACCTCCTGAATTTGGGCATCGAGAACAGGAGAAGATGAATTCTCAGGTCCATTTTCTTATTCGACATGCATAGGGGTCCCAAGAAGCTAGAGGCATCCAAGCCTCTTAGAACCTGGAACAATATTTCTCCCCATATAACAGGCAGATGAAGGTAATTAGATAAATATACATCTCCCTTAAGTTGGTTGTCTGGTACCAGTCGGAGGTCTGATTGGTGTACTTTAAATCTTCTCTCCACCATGAAACCATAACCCATCCGGTGTCGTGGTGCTCATAAAAGTTGATGAAGAAATTGATGTTCAGTCTCTCTTATAGGTTTCTAAGCTTGTAATAATTATGCACCTCTACTGGAAGGAAAACCCCAACACACTCGCCATTGACGTCATTAATAAAACAATTATGCATGTCTGTGTGGTCGATGAGCCACTTTAGGAGCTCTATTTAGGGGAGCACTAGATTTCTTCTCACCACCATGTGCAAGTATGATATTTGAATGTTCAGAAAGACTTCATCATCAATATTCCTCATATCAGGGTCATTGGGCGGGATATATTCCAGGAATTGTTCCCTGTTGATATTCTTGAAGAGTTCTCCCAAGTGTGGGAGTACTGCCTTTCCCACCATGTTTTCCTCTGTGTCTCCAAATATCATAGGTTGAGTGAAAATCTTCTTGGTGGATGTTCTGATGACTGGTTCCGACCTTGGAGAAAATTATAATTGTTTTGTTGGCCCTAGGGACGAGCCTTCTCCCACCTCAGGTTCCTTTAGCTTAGGTGCTCTTGGAGATCACCTAGCATTTGGATTTATTGGAGCCATTGTTCCTACAAATCGAAATGAAATACTTTAGGGCTTATGCACATAGCGATATTTTATATATGAAGTGAAAACATGAAAAATCTAGATTGATGCATACCTGTAACGCTTGCTAAAATTTGTAGTTTGATACTCACGAGGGGATCAGAAGGCTTTGAATTTCTTGTCTCGCTCCTCTGGATGCTTTGAAATTCCTTTGCATGCAGAACGATCTTATTTAGCATGGCTCAAGAGGATTTAACGAGGAATAAATAACCATTCGTATCAACCAATTAATTCAGGTGATGAGTGAAATTCAAACAAATATATCGTTGAATCTCTGCAATTTAATTCATCATGGGTTGACGATGGAGGCACAGAGGGTGATGTGTTATATTGGTAAATTCAAACGCTCCTTTTGATTCACGCATGAATTAGAATCTAATGTGATATTTGGAATTAATTATTCCCTTAAATGCTCCAAATCGCAACGTATCTAGTGTTAAAACGTCCCATTGTGTCACTTTCCTAGTGGGTGGATCGAGAGTCGTCAATGTGTTACGTGTGTTTTCAATGATGTTCTTCCATGAAAAACCTCTAATTCCAATTAATTTCACCATACGATCGTGACATGGAAAAACTGGCTTTGGATACGTGGAAATGAAGACCGGTGACTTAGCTCCAGGGTATTGGTTGAACTCGTGACTTCATTCAAGCTACATGTTCTTAACTAACTGGGATCACCGATGTTAAAAAGGTGTCAGAGATCAATGATCAGGGATAAACCTACCACACATTTTCCTTTGGGTTATCATCCTTAAAACTCCCGATGCCGAAATGTTTCGGAAGTCGATGATCGAGGAAAAAATTTAGCGTGGTCTGAATGTTCGTTGCGGTTTGGTCTTCTCTGATAAGTGCATCGAGTATCGACTATCGGTGATATCATTTAATTCTTCATTAAAGTATACTCTCCTTGGATATATCCTTGTGTTATGATTGTCGTGAAATAAAACTTCCTTTTTCCAATGCCGGTGAAGATCGACACTCGACGACTGCAGTTTTTTGAGTGATTTTCATTCATCTTTTAATTCCTTCCAATGTTGAATTTGGGCGCATTGGGTGAAATGTTTTGGCTGTTGAATATTTATTTAAAAGTTAAGTCTTTTCAGTCATTAGTTTTCATAGATTCAATCAAACTTTGAATGACTCAATGAGATTCAAGATGATAAGCAAATGTAACATTTTCACAATGAAGTTGAATTAGATAGTGCAAAGGATCAAGTGGTACCCAAACAATAAAATTTGACAAAGGATTTTTAGGGTGTGATGAGTGATCAATAGTATGATAACTTGGTTGAATCAAATTTAGGTTTGAGAAGACAAACATAGTGGTTTGATATGCAAATTGATAAAAACCTCCATTTTTGTGAATACCCCTCTATATCTTTGTCTTTGATAATATTTTTGTATAGGCTAAAAAACTCAGTTGTTGATGAAACTATAGACATAGATCAAGTCTTCTATGTTGACGAAAATTAATATTGTTTACTATTTTTAATCTATTTTTGTCTTCACATATATCAAAACTGTAGAATGCATACCTCTCTTATTCCTGTTATAAATTTTTCTCGGCATAACCATTTCTTAAATGATTTATATGCATCACTAGAGGAGACCGATACCTACAATATAAAAATAAATAAATTGTTTTGATCATGTTAATACCATCTTATCTTTCATGAACAAAAGGCGTTGTAATTTCAGGAATATTTTGATTTTGATAATTTAAAAAATTATTAAATTAATATTACAAATTTTCAAAAAAATAAAGAGCAAAAGAGAAATGGGTTCCCTGCAGGTGTAAAATATTTTGGAATGAAATTCCATTGTTACGATACTCAAAACATGCACGAGATAAAACATATACCTTATATTTTGTTGGAAAAATAAGATAGGTCACTGTTAGAAAAAATCAAATTTGACCTAGTTATTCACAATCTCTATGAATAAAGGTTGTATATTTAGAAATCTCATTCCATTTCCTACATTTCATATTATTACACCATATTCAAATTCATTGTAAAATTGCCTTGAATAATCCCTCCAAACTAACATGTTGTTTTTCAAAGTTTCAATTCCCCTTAACGCATCATGAGAGACCATTATTAGCTTGCACTCAACCATTAGAGGAATTCATAAAACCACTACTCTTGGATATTATAAAATAATTGTGGAAGGTGAATCTCATATATTTCTAACCTTGCTTGATAGAGGTGGATATCAATGGCCACCCACCTATTCAAACTGGTTCAAAACAGTTTGTTGGCAATTTACTATTTTTAGTAGTTTTTTGGGTCCTAAACTTCCGGGACCATTTTGAGGGTCTAAATGATTTATTTTCAGGAAAAGGAACCTAAATGATAGCCACAATATTTTATTGAGACCCAAAAATTAAGTTCCTTGTTGATACCTTTCCAATGGGCTATCGGGCACACAAAACAAAGATCGTCTACCAAAGTTATGCCCCTGGAAAGTTGATACACCAAACTACACAAAACGGGGTCAACAACACTGTTGGATTTTCATCTTCCGGGGTTAGGGTTTTGGATTTTATTTATGTTAAAAGTGCCTTTGGAGCTTAATTGTAACAATCATATTCTTGCGAATGAGTGTATCCATCACATATCTTCTCAGATATATTATGCCACCATTTTAGTGAGTCTTTCACTCTGTATTTCTACAGTTTTGTACATTTCTCTCATTAATAAAAATTGTGTATTATTGTATCTCTATGTTTATGGTTATATATCTGATATATCCATGTTATATTATTGGATATCTGATATATCTCTGTACATTGTTTTATTATATCCCCGCTCTCATTTCGTGCCGAAAATAATCTGGATCAAGCGTATCAGAGCAGGTTGCTATTGATCATTTTTCAGTTCATGTCCCCAACGAGTTTCGAGTATAACACGTTGGTTATCGAGCTTGTCTATATTGAGGAAAATCACTCTCACACACCCAATAAACACTCCATGGAAGAATAAAAGAGAGATGACAGAGAAACATATTGTTTTAATTTGTTGCTTGAGCAAGCTCTCATGTGACAGAGGGATCAAATGATGGAGAATTTTTCCCATGTCCTTCAACGTCTGTCGATAACAACATGCGCGTATTAATCAAGAGGCAAATTTGGAGGAACCTCCCCTATCAATGTACAAGTTAATTTTGATATTCTCGTATTTGAGGGTCAGATCGATGTGGATGTCATAGAAAAATGGTTAAATTTGCTAGAAGGTTATTTCTCTGTTCGCAATTTTATCGAAATGAAAAATATCACCTTCACACTCCTTAAGGATGTCCCCCATGTCAAATATTGGTGGGAAACTTACTGAGAGAAAAGTTTCATAGAAGATTCTAGAACATATGGGGCTGAGTCCACTTGGGATTTTTTGTTGATGCGGTTAAGGAACAATATTACCCTGTTGGTAACTATGAATACCAACACATGAGATGAGGCACAGTATTTCAAAATAGAGAATAAATTAAGCGCCATAGCAAATGGCATTTCAGGTTTGCAAATGTGCAAAAATAAAAGTATGGTAAAGACAACCCTAACAAAGAGACTCCTGAAAACTAGTCCAAGCCACATGAAAAGAAGGGTAACATAAATACAAAGGACACTAGAAAGTGGTGCAATTTCCACAAAATCCCCTAGCACAACAATGATGAATGTCGCTCAAAAAAATCATTGGTGGTCAAGATCAAATAAAAGGAGTCGAACCCTGATTCAAAATCTGATTCAGAAAATAATGGGAGAAGACAAATCATATAAGAAGACCCCACTACTACCATTGCGACCGCAACAATTCAACTAGAAGAAAAAACAGATCCTAAAGAGGGGGTGTGCCTTTTTAATTCATAGATGTGGGTGAAGGGGACCCCACTACATTTTATTGGTTATAGTGGAAGCCAAAAGAGCCTCATATCAACATAGGTCGTCAAACAGTTGGAATTATTGACAACACCACACCCACAACCATACAACATTGGGTGGCTTCTCCAAGGATGGGATCTTTTTGTAAGCCAACAATGTTGATTTTCATACAACATCATACCCTTCAAGGATGAGGTATTTTGTGATGTTTCCCCATTGGATGTTTATGATGTTCCTTTGAGCCAACCATATATGTGGAAGCGCCATGTTATTTATGAGTCTTTACCCCTTAGTGTCATTGTTACTCTGGAGGGATCTCTACATGATACCAAAGATAGTTCTGACTACTATCCCACCAAAATAGTTCTACAATGTAATCTCTCATACTGCAAATTTCAGTCTCTTCACGATCTATTCAAAATATGAACAGAAGGACCCTACAACCACTGCATCCTTGGCCCAATAAATTTCTATTCAATAGAAGAAGATTTCAAAAGAGAAATAATATATTAATTCTTCACCTACAATGGTTCCTACACACTTCTCCAGCAAGGAAAGCAACTCACCAAGATTCAGATACATCAAATGCTTTCCCGTCTCCCCCAGGAGCTCAACGCAATGGAGACCATTTCTTCCTAAGGAGGGAGGATTGATCCAAGTGGATATCAGTGGCCACCCACCTATCCTAGCTGGCTCAAAATAGTTTGTTGGAAATTTACTATTTTTAGTAGTTTTTTTGGGTTCTAAACTTCCAGAGCCATTTTCAGAGCCTAAACGATGTTTTTCACGATCGTTCACCTCAGTCATTGATCGTTTTTCACTATTTTCTGATTGATCTCCCAAAATTAACCTCCTCATTTAGATCTTTCCAAAAAGCTATCATGTGCCCCAAACAAAGATTCTATTCCAAAGTTACGCCCCCAGGAAGTTGATACACCAAACTGTCCAAAACAGGGTGCACAAAATTGTTAGCTTTTCTTCTTCGAGGGTTAGGGTTTTGTATTTTTTTATTTTAAAAATACCTTTGGAGCCTCATTTTAACAATCATCCTCTCGCGAATGAGCGTAGTAGTCACATCTCTTCTTAAAGATAAGATGCCACCATTCTAGCGAGTATTTAACTCTGTATTTCTATAGTTTTGTACATTTTACTCATTAATAGAATTTTTATATTACTTTATCTTTGTTTGTTAAGGTTATATCTCTATTATATTATTGGATATATAATATATCTCTCTACATTTCTTTATTATATCTCATCTCTCATTTTGTGCCGAAAATAATCCAGATCACTGCTCACATATCTCATCAATGGTTCTGAGTCGAAACAAAATTATCCCAACTGGAGGCTCTGTTATAATCTCAAAGTCCTGAAATGCCTCCTTCTTGTAATACCACTAGGCCGAATCCCAATTTGTAAATGTATATATTATTTATAGGATTTTGAGTTGAGATGTTTTGTGCCATAGTACCTCTATGATTTAGACCAGGGAATCTATGAGTTGAAAGGTGAGTGATCGTATCAAACATATTCTGTAATCACACTCATTTTTATTAATAAAATACATCATTGATGTAGACCAAGTCAGATGAAAGAGTATGGGGCGATAACACTCCACGAGAGGGAAAGGGGGCTAAGGGAAAGGGGATAAGTCATGGGGCTTAAGATACAGAATAAAATAATATTATTCCTAAGTCATAGATTTATGACATAATTTTATCGTAAGTTCCTAAGTGAGAGGAACAAATTACCAAGTGGAATCAAAGTCATTTCCTATAGGGACAAGTGTCAATATAACAACATGTGATAGAATGTGGGAAAATTAGTGTAACAGGTATTTTGTCTTGACTATTCTTCGAATTAATCATTCATTCTTGCGTCCATTATTTGTACCTTGGTTAAAGAGTGTAAGTGGAAGATGAATTTGATTTTTATCCAGTAAATCCTTGGTGGTTTGGGTTGAATAAGTAGCTTCTTAGGCCTATTAGCATTTCTCTTTCATTGAGATAATTGCTAAGATTAGTTTTCCCATGTGTTTAGATGGTAGGTGTTATGAATCCTTGAGAAACCTAGAGTTCCAATTGTTATATATATCTAAGTTGTCCTAGATGGATTTTTGTTGAATACATGGGATGGAAGTGGAATAACTCTAAATATTGTTGAGTAGAGAAGGGGGTACACTTTCTTAGGTGGGGAAGGTTGTGAGGAATGAGAGGTTGTGAGCTGGGAATTATTACTAGAGTTGGCACTTGACCCGTGACTTTTGTTTGTTGTGGGTCACAACATAGTTTGGATTAGGTATCATTTTCCCTGGTGGAGTCATAGCCCTAGCTTGGGGATGACCTGTTGTTGAGAGTGTATGAACAATGGAGTCTACGACTGGGATGAACATTTGAGGTATGCACACAATTGGTGGTTTCTAGAAAAATATAAATGTTCTTTAATGCGTATTAACATGTATTTTATTATGTGTATGTTTATATTATTTCTGTTTGTTAAAATTGTACATAATTATGCTTGGTTGTCCATATTATTCTTATTTTTTCATAATTGTTGCATATGCGAGGCATGGTGGGTAATGAATGTTTCATGTTAGTTAAGTTCAACAATAATGGTAACAAATTTCTAGCATGATTATTGAAACAATGTTCACACGAGCTTAAATCACATGCACTAGAAAATAGTTGTCGTGCATAGCACAAGGCCAATTTCATGCGCACAAGTTGTCTCAATAAGTTATTCCACTGTTAAAATTTGATTTAGAGAACAAAATTTATTTTGGAACAACCCAACTTGGGAATGGGCATGTTACCATGTTGTATCAAAGCAATTTTTAGGTTTTTTGGTACCGGGGGATATTACACTTCTTCCTCACCTAATTCTAATCCCCTCTCATGTGAATCAGCAAAACAACAATGTGGAATAAAAGTTTCCAAATATTGGAGTAAATAGAGGAGACAATGATCTAGAATGCAATTATGACCGGAGGCCTAAAAATCCCATTATCTTGGAATGCATAATCTTGGAAAGCAAGGAAGACTCACCCCAGATGGGGTGTCACTCTAACGATTCTCTCATGTCGATGGAGAGAAGTAATCTTACTAGATTGGGCCACACAACTCTATATGGGTATATGTGGGAAGCTTCATGTCTCATTGATTGCGGGGCTATTAATAGATCCAATCTCTTGGAGTGTGAGAGGATAGATAGGAATATGGGTGTTGGTAGTGTGGAGGCATTAGGAAATTACTCCCTTTATAACTCAGTTATGGAAACATTCACTCTTCACACTCCACCTTCTTATACGAGAATATTATCCATGTCAATGGAAGTTTCCCTCATTGGTGTTTTGTTTCCTCTGTACCAAACGATTTCCAATGTACATAGGTTTGAATTCGACATAGTGTTCTATACTCACTGAAGTGATGGTGCTTTTCTAGCTAACTTCATGCGTCGAATTCTGGAGACGGCACATTCAAGGAGGAGAGACAACTTTTAAGGGAGGATGGATAGTCACAAGGTTATTTCTAATATTCCACCTAATATCCCTACGCATGGTCAACGAATATTCAACCTCCCAATACGTCCATAGTTTGGAGTGCTACCCGAGTAAATTATGATGATTCTCTGGACGCTTATTCACCCGATGGCTCCCTTCCCACTGACTCAAAAAATTCATAGACATATAATTTTGTTCTTCTCCATTTCCATATTAGAGAATAGTCCTTATAATTCATCTTGGATATGCGTCGCGAGGTGGAAGATTTGAATTTTAGCATTAAGCAATTGAACCGACACATTTCTAGGCTCGTGTCTCAACATGCAAGTATGGTTCTATACTATTCAGTCCTCGATATGTGTGTCTAGGATGCCATTCTATTATGTGTTCTAATTCCTCTGCCGCAGGGAAACTAGGCTCCCTCTCAACATGTTCGATTTTCACCTAATGTCGAATAGTGGTTTTAAATCCAGATGTCCTTTTGGTTTCAATTTCCTTTTTCTATCTCTTAGTAGGATAATCATAAGATAATCATTTTGATGGACATTGTAGATAGTATACATTTTCAAATGTTGTATTATTTTTTAACCCCATGGGGGCAATCACAAGTTTGAGCAAAGGCTGAGATGGGTTGGTTTCTTCTCATGATAGTCGAGGCATTAATTGCAAGTTTGATATGATGTTATATAGTAGGTAATATAAAACTTTCTCACTTAAAAAAAAATCATCTTGGGATTTTAAAGGAAAAATAGGAACCTTAAACTAGATGGAAATCCATCTCACCACCCTCAATTGTGGGTAAAGAATTGGATGCCAAGATTTCAGTGATAAAAAATGTGAATCCTAAAATGATTTATCTCCCAAATTGAGAACTATATCTACTTATAAATGTAAAATACAACCCGACCACCCTCTGGTTAAGATACACAATTAGATTCCATGACCAATAATGGGAGCCCTAAATGAATAGATAAAACTATCTAAAGAAAACTATGATATAAACTTATAAAAAAATGATGAATATGGCTATTCTTGTATAATGATTGAACTTGACTAACTTACGTATCATCTCCAACAACCATCCTTACCCTATAAACTCTTTTCTTGATCACCTTCTTTGGTTGTATATCCATATAACCTAATCCAACCCCAAATATATTCACTTCCAAGGGTCTCCTTCCAACCAAATAAGCCAAATCCATGTTGTCTCCAATGAAACCTCATACCCCTTGTAGGATCATCTATGATCAAAGGCTCACAACTCACACTACACCCTAGTCCTTGCTCAACCTCCATAGGAATTTGATCACCAAAAATGATGTGATACTTCTATGAGGTTGTATGATTTGTAAACACATGTGCAATATAAACAACATTAAATCCTCCATGTGGGGATCGAAAATAGGAACATTGCTCCACATGGCTCACCTCATTCCCATCACTAACAATTTATTGTGCAACATGTGATCTAACATATTCAACCAACAAAACTGATTTTACAGGAATTAACCCCTTATCCATAAAACCTGAAGTTTTATAAATAAAATCTACAAGACCCCTTGGATCAACAACAACAATACCCCTAGCCCAAAACACCAAGCCCTTATTTTGTTGAAATGTCCTCTAGAGACAAAAACATTGACACCTTCAATAGAATCCTCGAAGTAGTATACTAGTTAGACATCCTCCTCCTCCTTAACTAGGATTTGTGTAGACCTCATTGCACATCCCCTTTTAACTCACAATTTATCAAATGCTTAAAAAGATTTTACAATATAATTTTATTTTTTTAAATTAGTTATTTTTAGATAATTTTTTAATTTTGATAATCTTATAACTTTTTTACTCTTATTATCAATATTTAAATTAAAATCTATGTTATTTTTATTTATTTTAATTTTACAAATTTTTTTATGTTTAAAAATATATTTAAAAGAAAAAATTCTAACAAAAATAAAATGAGTAAAATTCAAAAAAATATGTCATCAATAATTTTCTAAATGAATATCGGACTTTGACATGCTCTTAAATTTTCAAAAGGTTTTTGCCTCTAAATATCATCTTACTATCACATATGGAAATAATCTTTTTTACTTGGAAATTGTAAGTGATCTAAATATGTGTAACCTCATCATCAATGACCTAATGACCTAAGTAAGGAGGAAAAGATTCTATCATCTACTCTCACATTCGGTTGTTTGAGTTTAAATTGTAAGTGATCCAAACATGGGTAACCTCATCAATGACCTAATTAGGGACGAAAGGATTCTAACAGAGAGATTAGATGAAATTGTGTTTGGACATGGATAAGTCTTTATAATATTTATTAAGTGTTTTTTTTTTAATTTTTAATAATATTTTAAATACAATAATTGCAAAATAAAATAAAATATAAATAGTTTTTTTCAACTTTAAATATATATAAACCTCTCAACACTAAAAATGTTATATTTTAATCATAAATAAATTAAATAAATTTATATATATATATATATATATATATATATATATATATATATATTAATCATAAAAAAATTTAAATAAAAAAATAATATCACTCACAATAAGTATTTTCTATTTAACCTAACTTACATTGACGGTTGACCTAATTCTTTGTTCTTGTTATCGTGTACGACGATCAAATAATTCTAATTATGAGGTTACCGTCCAACTCATGGGACGATGATACGGTTCATCCCAGCTGTCTTTTATTTGCTCCACTCTTTCATGCCCTCGTTCGACAAGGGATGTAACGATGAAATTTTTATTTTAACACAGGTTTATAATTTACACCTGGGTACATAAATAGTTTTGTGCATATTTTTACTGCTCAAATCTACTTTGGAAGATTTTATTCAGTCATGAAAATCTGAAGACAAATTTGTAACGAATCTACATACAACTAACGAAATAAGCATACATAGCAACACATTCTTGTCCATATTGAAAAAAATTGGGTGTAAACATTATCTAAAAACCTCTTAGTGTGATTGTTTTTACACTACAGCTTCAACCATAAAAGTGATAAGAAATGTATAATTCTAAAGTTTGTCATATTTTTTCATTGACCACACGTTCTCATAATCCAGAATTATCGTACTTCCTACAAAGCGGTAACTTTATTTATCCATGGGCATACAAACCTGCTGAAAGAGAGTAGCAGTACTTTTACACAATTTAGTATTAGCCTCCAGGAGTGTGACCAAAGAAGAACGGCGGAAAGTCACTGAATTTGAATATTCTCACATTTTATATGTTTTGAAAGGGTGGTCTCTTCTTTTCTTCCATTCCTCATCTCCCATTCTTACATTTTGTATGTTTTCAAATGGTGGTCTCTTCCTTTGTTGGATTCTTGATCTTCCATTGTCACGTTATCAAGTAGGATAATACTATTGTTGACCTCCGGACCTTCTGCTGGAACCATATTATTATCCGATGCCTGTTCATCCTCGGTTTTCATATCATGTGATTTACCCCAGAGTGCAGAATAAAGGCCCACAACGATCAAGATTGCTCCGACCAAACTGCACAGTTTTTGTTATCCACATCAGAAGAAGCAGATCACGTCTTGACATATACTTCTGTTTGCAATTTTACAAGATGAGGGGACGCACATTACGGTGGATTAACGTACAGTGTTGTGTCTTTTAAGAGATATGAAATGGCCGTACGATTGCAAGTTAATGCCTGTATTCTGACTTACCTGCCCACATGAAGATACACATGAACAATGACAAGCTCCAAAACTGCAGTGACAATAGTGCCAAGTGGATTGAAAAGTGCCACAAATACAGGCCCTCTTTTGCTTATAGCCCAAGCTATCAAGAACATCCCCAATGCAGAACATATTACCCCCTGAAACATCGAATATACTTGTCATGATGCCGCTGTTTATTCCAATTAATATCTTGTTACTATATCCCATGTGTAATGTCGTCAAAGCTATCCCAATGATTATTTTTTGTTGAAAGTTCAGATTCTTACCGAGTATACAACGCTCAGAAGCTCAATATTCCATCCTATAACCCAGAGATTGGACTTCTTATACTCACAGATTACAGCAATTACAGCAGATTCGACTGCTCCAATAAGACTCGTAAATGCTGTTAATGATAATTGAGCAGGATACCTCTTCAGAATAGGCGCCTGTGTCCAATACCACCCATCAATTGTCAAATAATATAAGTAGAATATTATTATAGTAATAGGTAGAATTGGCGATATTAGAGTTGATAATGAATATCACCTGAAAAGCAATACATGCAGAACAAACCACGACGCTTCCAAAGACCAAGATGGCGCCCAATAGAAAATTGGGCTTAGAATTGGATGTAATTTGATGGCTTTTGACATCAGGTGATAGAACTTTAAGTGCAGGGCCTTTGTATAACGTCATGACCATTGCACCACAGACACATACAATCGTGCCAGCAACCTTTGCTTGTCCTCCTAAACTTTTGATATTAACTTTCTCCAGTCTAATCCAGACAACGACCAAGTTGAACGAGCATCATGAATAAATTCCATGTCAAACATTAGTCTATGTAGATCATGAATTGTTTTTCATAATCAATAGAATCCATATTATAAAACAGGATGAATCTGACTACGCGCTTGGTACTAACTATTCCAAAAAAAAATTTGTTGACATGGTTAATATTGACCACAGCTTCAGCTTCTACCTTAGGCATGTGGCCATTGCAAATGTGAAAACAGGTACTAGATTAAGTGCTGCAGAACCAAACGTAGAAGAAGTGTAGTACAATCCTGGATAGATGCAATTCTGAGTAATTGCGACTCTGCAACATGACGTTAATACAATTGGTTTCATACGAGTGTATTAGGACGTTGATTTTACAATATGAGCCAACAGAGAATAGCAAAGCTAGTATATCTAGAAGATGCTTACCCACTTCCAAGCAAGAAAAGTTGAAATATTACAGGCCATGTCAGAGGTACGCGTTCCTTTCTGCAACGGTGGATGACAAGATTAAGTCACATTTATCTAGCAATTATAATATCTCAGGTACTGTTTAGTTACCCTCCAATTCCAGAGCTAACTCTTTATTTTACAAGCAATTGATTGATATCATTGAAAAAATTTAAATCTAGATCCAAACATAGAGATAAGAATGAGTGCACACTACCTCTCTAAAATGTAAGCGAAAGGAGCGATAATTAATGATGCAAGAACCAGTCTGTATGTCACGTAAACAAAGTGATTCATTCCATCTATTAAGGCGGATCTGACGATGATATACATCCCCGCAGATGTTACCTGATTTATAATCTGAGAAAGATGGGGTTTCAAATTCTCAATTCGCCGGAAAGAAACCATCTTATTAATACTGTCGATCGACCTAGCGGGATTCTTAAACCCTCTAGTAGCCTTCTTCAAGAAGATTGGTTGAGTAGCCTTCTTATACCAACTGAAGACTGGTGTAGAAGGCCCGTCTACCCACTGAAAACAAGGTTCCAGACGATTAGATTTTATAGGAAGATAGTCCCACGTAGTTAATCGAATAAAGTTCACAGAACAGACAGGAGAAAAGAATATTGACTGGTTGATAAAACTGTTTGATCAACCGGTGTGTCTTGTATTCGGCTAATGGCGACCCCAAAAAAAAGTCTGAGTAGGCTAACTCGGGAGCCAACAGATCCATTTTCAGGTTAAAAAAAAAAGGTTTGGAGTTTAGTCAGTCAGATTGAGTAGGCTAACTCGGGAGCCAACAGATCCATTTTCAGGTTAAAAAAAAAAAGTTTGGAGTTTAGTYAGTCAGATTTTTAGAGGTAGTCTRAGTTTCGCATAATCAAAGTTTTATGTGTTTYAAAATCTTAATYSTTRARARTTTTGTYTYCATTTTAAGTCYAAAAAAWYAATCAAAATTYYGAATTAGTCAAAAATTTAAAATGAAGCAACCCATAGAATAAAAGTAACTCAAAAAGAAAGATTACTYTCAAGTTTTCCACTCCAAAAAAAATMTACATAAACTGTTTTGTCCCTGGACAAGACAGTTAAAAGAAGTATCAATAGATGGACATKATTGGGTGGAGATAGCACGGAAAAAATATGCATAAACTGTTTGCCTCGACAAGACGGGTAAACCAAATATCAATTGATGGAAATTATTGGGTGGAGATAGCACGGAAAGCACCATGATACCTCCCCTCAGGAAATAAGTCCTGCATAGCGTAGTCCCTGCCGAGGAAGTTAAAAATTCAAATTCTTTGCTGAGCAAGTTAGAAAGCATCAATCTTTTGGTAATCTTAAACTTAATTGATGCGGAAGTTAAAAAGAACCAAATTCTTTTCCACGCAAGTTAAAAAGCATCAAATTCTTCTGATGATAATCATGGAATTTTTTAAGTCCTTGATATCCCCGGATTTGGTTTTCCTCGGAAATAATCGTGGAATTTTTTATGTGCTTGATATCCCCGGATTTGGTTTTCCCCGAAGCCCTTTTAGAGCCCTTTTCTATTGAGTCAAAAATCCCAAATAACTATTGAGAAATTTAAAAAATGGACAACATGATAATGGCAATTTGGACAACTAAAAAAATGGGCAACATGATAATGCCATGTTGAAGAAAAAAGGACGAATAACTATAATTTCCGTATAGAGAAAAAAGGACGAATAAAAGTTGAAGAAAATATCATGTCTATGACACATTATAATGGTTTATCATGATATTGTGATTTATTTATAATATTAAATAGTAAGAATATTGTGATTTATTTATAATATTAAATAGTAAGAGTTAAACTTTCAAATATTAAAAACTTTTTATCATAAATTTAATATTATAATTTTGATTATAAATTTAATATTATAATTTTAATTTGAAGTTTATTTAAATATTTATTTTTTGATATAATCAGAATGGTTTTAATGATGTTCAAATTTAAAGGGATAGGGTATGTATACCTCTTTAGATTTTAAAAAAATTATTGGACTGAGGGGACCTTAAACACCAATTTAATGTGTGGCTGACATTAAAAATAGATGATTATTATAATTATGATTATTACTATTATTAATTTATAGAAATAGTTGTTTTAAAATATTTTAGTATTTTTACATATGTTTTACTGATGTGTGGAAATGTATATGCATATTTTTAAATATTTTTTTTCTTTATATATGAAGGTTTTTATTTATTGTATTTTCATCTATAAAATAAATCTTTTTATATACAAAATATTTATTGAGGTTTTGTAGGATTGGTGATTTCAAGGTTCTTCTAGCCGCAACTCGTTCTATAGCTTTTGCGTTCTTTTTTCCCTTGTGTCCTTGCTCACGTTTCATCTCTTCTAGGTCGAGTTGTTGTGGATCAGGCTCAATTGATCTGTTTCTTCCTCTTTCTGAGTTTCCAGCTACTGCTTGGGCCAAGTTTTAACTTTCCTTCCATGGTTTTGCAGATATGCTCGGAGGTGGATCTAGATCTATGGTTTCTTCAGCCCATCTGCTTCTTTTTTCGGCGGTTTGATATCTTTTTCTCCGTCCACGTGCGGACGTTTTGTTTCCTAGTTCGACGTAGATGGCTCTGTGTTCAGGGGCACAGATTTGGTTGATCTATCTCCCTTGTTGTCACTCTTCTTGGGGCTGGGTTTTAGCTTCATCTTCTTCTAAATGTGCCATAGTTAGTTGTTCTTGCACGGATGGTTTTCATTGGTTTTGTTGCTTCGGTCGTTTTGGGTTTTTTTCTGGTTTTGTTGGATGTTAAGGGTTTGATGTATTCTCAGATCAAGTTTTTATTGGTGATTGTCATTTTGTGTTAAAGTTTTGAGATCCTCACTAATGGCATGTGGTGGAAAGGGCATTTTGAAGTCCTTTTTTAGGGCATGCAACATTCTAGTTTCTCCCTTTCTGGTGTTCGAAGGGGTCTTGATTGAATCTAAGGCTTTTAGGTTATCTCGATGTGGGAGATTCATGTAGCTCTGACTTGGTCATTCTGGTGTCCAGGGTTTCTGTTTGGCATCCGATCTTCTAGGGTGTTTATCTTGGTTCTTTTTTCTTTTTTTTCTTTCCTCGTGTGTGGTAGGGTTCCTTTTTTTTGATTGGTCATTTTCTAACTGATATCAAGTTGTTTCGAGTACATTTTATTGTTTTTTTCTTTATGGATTATTAGCTAGTTTTTTGGATCCATTCAGGATTTTTTTTCTACTCACTTTACCAATGAATAGGTCGTTCTTAAAATACCTACTAATGGATAGAATTAAGTTTTGTTTTATGAAAAAAAAAATTTATTAACACAATGATTGACTATACATTAACCTATTCCACTCAAAGTTTAAAACACGTGCCTTTAAAACAGAATGGAAGTACAAATATATGTCCTCATTTTGTCAAATCTCTCCACTCAAAGGGTCAACCAAGGATAACAAATGATCATATCCCAGCCCGTCAATGGGATTCCAACACGTTCGAAAAGTATTATTAAATATTTTCCCATAAAAAAAATAAACAAACAATTTTTTGGTTTTGTTATGTTATTGGGAAATGCACATATTAATTCAAAATTCAATATGAAGGGCCCACTACGGATTTCAGAATATAGTGAGGAGAGGGGGGAACCCACCTGCTCCGTTGGAAGTAAATATTTGTTGATTGTCATTTGTTTTTCATGTCTGGCATTTTACACTTTATATATGTTTATAAGTGTCAAATTTGATAGGTAAGTTAATAGTGATGATAAATTAATACCAAATACTTCTTAATAAAAAAACTTATAAGAATAAATGTGTTCAAGTAAATTCTCAATTTGAGAGGAGACCTGTAAATTATTAATCAAAAACATATTTATGAGTGTAAAAGGTTTAAGATATTTGAACTCACCTGGATTAAAGGTTGTAGGAGTTGGAATCAGTTGAAGTCAGAAGTTCTCAACAACGTCCCATTCTTAACGTAATAGGATTTTGGTTAATTGAAAGATGTTTCTTTTTCTTGGAGGATTTATCATCTTGTCGACCTCCATGGAATATTTTGATCTTGAAAGTTTTCAAGTTCAAGTTTTCGAGTTCGAGCTCTGTAGTGACATTGAAAAACTCAGGTGGGAATGTAGCGTTAAGGAGAAAATCAAATATAATGCAATCCAACATCAAGTCCAACATCGAGTCCAAATTCATGACACAACATTTGTCAAGATTCAATTGCCCTGAAGGATTCAAGTCATGTTTTTTCATGTACCCTCCATTTTGAGGGAATTTCTCAATATCTGAGAGATTCATCTCATGCTTCTTGTTTCTAATTGATATACAAATCGTTTGTGGCAATTGATGGAGAAAACTTGAGAATATAAATTGGCGAGAACACCAGTAAACAATTTTCACGAGAATACTCTTTGTCGTAACCAGAAAAAATGTTTGGCTCGAGAACATCTCACCTCGCCCATTTCTTAACTAGACATGCAACTAGATATTTAATTAAATATTAACATTGTATGTGGAATGCAAGTATCGCTCAACATATTGTTTTATTTACTCCTCCAACCGACCATTTCAATGGGTCGCTTCGGTAGGAAATTACATAATATAGCTATAGGAAGCGAAGTACCTAGAATTTATGACGGGTACCTTACGGAGTGTAACGTCCATTTTATTTGTTCATAATTTTTATGCTGGTAAATATTGATGTGCGGATTTTGTATTCACATGTCCAATATGTCTTAAAACA
Source organism: Picea glauca (assembly GCA_000966675.3). NCBI lineage: Eukaryota > Viridiplantae > Streptophyta > Pinopsida > Pinales > Pinaceae > Picea > Picea glauca. The sequence goes on from JZKD02S1673621.1 coordinate 622,009, forward strand.
AAACAAACATCCCGTGGAACTTCAAATTCTAGCCCCCATTGAATCTATCAGATAGGCGTAGTCTAACTGGTAGAATATTTTTCCCTCGTCTTTCGTACCTACGACGTCCTCGATGTCAGCATCAGATCTGGCGACCCCATTCCTCCCATATTCGTCGTCAAACTGTATCCATCTTCATCTCTATCTATGTCTTTGTCATTCGATTCCTTCCCATTTATTCCTCCCTCGCCGATCATGTTCACTTTTGCATCATCCGTTTTTAGTTGTCCTCCATTTTGGGCATCGTTCCACCACCGAAGCTTCAGGATGAAGGAAAACACCGATGGAGGACAGTCAATGAATGCTTGTTATAGGGTAAGTCAATGAATGCTTGCTATATATTTTTTTCAAATTTGATTTATGTAATTCAAAGAAAATTTATATGGATGTTATGCATAGTCTTTTGTTTGGGTTATCTGATTCAAATTCATCTTGTGTGGAGATTTATCCATCGAAATAAATAACTTCTTGGAGCAACATACCCAATTTCCATTTTGACAAACTTTTTGAACCATTGTTTCCTTATTTCTAATTTTTTTTAATTAGCCCATTTTCTTATTTTCTATTTTTTTAAATTTGATTCTTGTAATTCAAAGAAAATCTATATCGATAGGGGTTATCTAATTCAGAACTCATCTTGTTTCCAAATTTATCCATCTGAAAATACATGACTTCCTAGAGTAATGTGTCCAATTTCAATTCTAGCAGAATTTTTGAGATAGTATTTCCTTACTTCTATTTTTTTTTAATTGGCCCATTTTCTTATGTTGTATTTTCATGTGGACAAAAATAAAATTGTTTTTTATTACGAGTAAAATTTCATCGTTATTTGTTTTTTCATAGGATCTCTATATGAGAAATGAGAAAAACAATTCCTGCAACCAATGCCTTGTGAAAATTGAACATTTTTTTAGTGTCAACCTTAAAGGAAGAGGTCTAAAAATATGCAACGGCTAAGACCCGAAGGTTTGTAGTATACCTTCATTTTTGCGCCCGAATCCTTGTCTCCCTTTATGATGTCTTTCCCTCTTGACATGCCTACAATATTGAATCACTTAACATATCCATGTTAAAAATGTTTGTACCATTGCATTCCCATCAAGCTGCACAACATTGATTCATCATTTGATGTACATTTTTGCTTAAGAGACTTGCATGAGGAACCCATCTCCTTTGAAAATTTGGATTTAATTTGTAGTAAATATAGAGAATCCTAGTATAAATATATTTGAAATCAATCAATATAAACATTAGACCCACTTTGCAAATTTAGAACAAAAACAACTCAAATTGTTCATTGAACGAATGGAAGCAACTTGAAATGAATTTATATGTATTGCAAGTTCCCAAATAGAAAGTACCACAACAATTATCCTCTTTTCTTGTTCAGTTAATATACTCAGGCTAATATTTTGTATGAAAATCAACCACTTATTTCAAGAACAAGAAACATTTTTTATATTTTTCAGGTAGGAAACTATCTAGTTTTTACTGAGTTCTTTACTAGATATAAATTTGATTTGAAATGTAATATTTTATTGAACAATAATTACGCCGAACGGCGTATACCTATTGGCAATGGGCACAATTAATCACCTTTTAATCTAAAATTCTAATCCGATGGATAACAATTGAAGATGCTAGCATATTCTTAGTCGTCCTCCCAAATCAATGAATGTGATTTACTCTTCATAACTTCCCTGTATTTTTGAATGCATCCGTTAACCTGTTTACTTTTTAACATTTACCTAATTATATTAAGAAATTACAGTAGCACTCTATGATTGCCACATTTGAATGATTAACCTTTAAGATTACTAAATTTGGATTTCCTCACGCGCGTTTCATTTTCTGTCGCGCGTTTCATTTTCTGTCGGTTCGGTCCATTTCATTTTCTGGTTCGGTCCATTTCATTTTCTGGCTTTCATCTTTTCTGTCCGTGCGATTTCATTTACTGGCTGTCCGCACTTTCATTTTTTTTCTGTCCGCTCACACCTTCGCAATGAATTGTTCATGCATGAACATTTCCCTTTGTTATTCATGCTATTAATAATGCATTGATTTGATTGCAGGTTGATTCTGATAAGTGTTATTTCCCTGCTTGGGCGGTCTCCATGGCTATTGTTGGTAGAGAATTGGAGGTGATCGATTCTAGACTTTCAGGTGATGATGATTTCGATGGAAAACAAGATATTAGATTATTGCAGATCGGTTTTCTATGCATACAAGAAGATGCCCATAACAGACCTTTGATGAGAGTGGTAGTGCAGATGATGGAAGGAGAGAAGGAGGTTCCTGATACCCCACAAGAGGGTTTTCAATTTGCCACGGTGAAGAGATTCAATCCTAATTCGTGGTTAGTACTTTCCGCGGCTGAATCGCGGCTGGTGACACCTTTCGGCGTTCACCAACCATGAATTTGTGGTTGTGCTAGTATTTATGAAGTATGAGCTTAATTTATTGTTGTCAATCCAAATGCATTTTTTTTAAAACTTTTCATCCTAGAAGGGTTGCATGAGTTTATGCCCTTTTCACTCAAATTATGACCTACCCTTCAAATTTGATCCCTCTCAATGAAGGATGTAGGCTTAACTTAATTTTCATTGTTTTCCCATTATTATCAAAGATTTAGCATAAAGTAGGGTCATGTAATGTGGGTAGATATGTTGGTATACTATTATTAGTACAAAACATTTAACTTAGAGAACAAAGTCCATTAGTTATATAATTAATTTTAATCATTCAAAGATGTGAAAGTAACCATAAGAGTTCTTGATATATTATTCAATTAGAAATGAGAAACAATTTTCTTTATTATATCAAAAAATGCATATTTTTTTCCTTAAGTTAAACATTAAATTCCATAGACAAATTTAAAGTAAAAATCAAATTAATGTCAAATTAAAGGTAAACTCATTACTATAATCTCCTTGGGAAGGACTAATAATAATATATATTATTTTGGACTGCCTTTACCAACAAGACATGAAAATTATTGTAAAATGTGGGACGAAAAAAATTATTTAGTTGTTTTATGGTTATTAATTTACTACTATTAAATAGTTAAAAAGTATGAAACATGTTCTAATTACGCAGAAGGGCGTATACCTATTGGAAATGGGCACATTTAATAGGGTTTTAGTCCTTAAAGCATTTTCTATGGAATAGTCTTCTTCGTCACAATAAGTGAAGGACTATGCTTTCAACAGTTAATTTCCTTGCTTTTATAAAGTCGTATGTTTATGTGTTTACTTTTTCACATTTACTTAATCATATTAAGAAATTACTCTACTCACCATTTGATTGCCATGTTTAACTGATTGATGCATATTTATGAGTAGATCGAAATGAATAATAGATTGAATACAATAACAAAGAGATATGGAGAAAAACAACATATATCCAATGAATAATAACTTCTATTGAATAAATAAAACATGTTGAAAGTGTAAAATTGTAGAACTGAAAAAAACTTCCTCCAATGGGGGTAGCTATCTCTGAGAAGAGATGTGGCTGATATGCGCATTCGTCTGAGAAGAATGACTACAATGATTCTCTAGAGTAATTTTTAATATTACTCATGAATGCCAAAACCCTAGACATCCAAAAACCTAACCCTAACTAAGAGATGAGACACAAAAACTTATGTTGTCCCCGATGGGTAAGTTCGTACCTCAACTTTTTAGGGTCGACCTTCGTTTTAGTCACGTGATATCCTGTTGAAAATGTATTTTCAATAACTACACATTATGCCATCAAAGTCTAACTTCGTCTACATTTTGACTGTGGCAAGCCAAAAAAACATTGTTTAGGGCCCCAAAATGGCCTTGGAAGTATATAAAGATGTAATGACATGAAAAAATCCAAAATAAGCTAGTTGGATTAGGTGGGTGGCCACCAATATCAACCTACAAGTTGTGTAGGGATTTAGACAGCCTCGAAAGTGTAGAACCCACAATTACAAAGAATTACAGAAGAACATGTTGAACTAAAACTGTCAAGAGGAGCTAGTTGGAACACGTGGGTGGCCACCAATATCCACCTGGGTTAGTGATTAACCACGATTCCATTTATTGTGATCAACTTAGTCATGGAAAATGTGGGGTGTGATTTTCATGGTCGACGTTTCATGTTGGTTTTCATGATTAGACGCTACATTGGGAGGAGTTTCATATTTCAATGAGAATGGGTGTAGCAATGGGTGTAAATGGGAATGGGAGGGGATGTAGCAATTGTTGTAAATGGGAATGGAGGTGGTAGAGGCACTCAACTCTTTCTAGGAAATGTGGAGAGACTCCTGAATTTCTGATGGATAGGAACTTGTTGTAGAGGAAAACAACCTCCCAAATTCTATATTATAAATAAATTTGGAACCCTTCTTTTTCAATTTTCAAAAAAAAAAAAAAAAATTTCTTGAACAATAATTTCTATTTTTTCAATTTTGTCAATACTCTCAACTTCTTTGATCTTTCATTCAATCATTAATGGCATTTTTTGGATGGAATGTTTCTCATTTCATAAAGGTTTTTATTAAATATTTTGTCTTCCAAATGTTTATAATTCACATATTCTTTATGATTTTTTCTCATTTACATACCTTGAATAACATTCCAACGAGCTACAATATTTGACAAGCTACAATTTTTTATATATTGTTAGTTTTAATTAACATATTTAACTTGAGTACTAAACCAATGTCCAAAAATGATTGATAATAATCTAAGAAATCCTACTTAGCATATCATAATTGTGTATTTCCATGATACCCATGATCCATAACAATTGTTTAATATTTTGTTGTGGTACGTTAGGCCTGATATGATCATCATAAATTAAAATGAATTTAATGGAAAATTAAATCAAGGTTCTTTCAAACTGCGTACGAACACTCCTCCTTTCTCGAAGTTCATT
>JZKD02S1673621.1:649416-663418 GCA_000966675.3 Picea glauca
AAATTTTTTATTATTTTATTTTAAATAATAATTAAGTAATTACTAAATAATATTTAAATATTACATATTTAAGTAATTACTAAATAATATTTAAATATTACATTTAAATTGTATCTATGTTCATGGTTGTGGCGATGCAAACCGGCCGTCAACTAGCAACAACCACATTAATGTAAAAAGTGGTTGATATTAATTAAAAAAAAGTCAAAAAATGGCGTCATCAACCACTTTTTACATTAATGTCGTTGTTGCTAGTTTTTACATGTTTTTGAATTTGAAATTTAAAAAGGTATTGAGCTTAGCTAACTCAATATGGATGTTTGTTCTCATATTTCATCTAAAAAAATGAGAATATGTTAAACGAAGAGTTTATGAGAATTTAATTTTACATGTCTTGGAATTTGAAATTTAAAAAGGTTTTGAGCTTAGCTAACTCAATATGGATGCTTGTTAGAATTAGCTACTCTAACAAATGCCAAGAGAATATGGAAATCCAAGACACGTAAATTCAAGAGGAAAACACACGGTGAAGATTTATTCTAACTTTTATTAAGAAATTTGCAAAGAGTGAAGAAACTTCAGTGAACTGAAGAAGCAAATTCTAGTTACGCGAGAGTCAATATCATGAATCTAAGAAGCAGGTTCTGATGAAGAAGAGTTGCCGTGAAACAAATTGTTTGCAAGACAGAATATCGAGGCTTCTAGGGAGAAGAACTCACAAGACAACTCTTCTATTCTTGCAGAGAAAATATATGTGATCATGTAGCATGTATCCTTGTGTGAAGTATATTGCATTGGATGCTAGTGATAATTTAGTATGTCAATTCTGTCTCTACTTAATCTTTTCATAATTTCTCAACTACTACTCACTTTCCCTCCAATTCAAGAGCTAGCTATTTATTTCTATGCAATTGATTGATATCATTGAAAAAATTGGAATCACACTACCTCTCTAAAATGTAAGCGAAAGGAGCGATAGTTAGTGATCCAAGAGAAAGTCTGTATGCCACGTGAACAAAGTGATTCATTCCATCTATTAAACGCTCTAGTAGCCTACTTCAATAAGATCGGTTGAGTAGCTTTCTTATACCCACTGAATACCCACTGAAGAATGGTGTAGAAGGCCTACCTCTACACACAGAAAATAGGGTTCCAGAAGTGAAACGATTAGATTTTATCAATATTGACTGGTCGATAATACTGTTTGAGCAATCGGTCTGTCTTGTATTTTGCCAACGGCCACCAATATTATCTGCGGAAACTCTTTGCCTCGACAAGACACGTAAAGCAAATATCAATAGGTGGAAACGATTCGGTGGAGATAGCACGGGAAGCACCTTGATACCTGCAATCATGAAATAATGATATATATTATTTTGGGCAGCCTTTACCGACAAAGCGTGGAGCTCATTGTAAAATACTGGACGAGCAATTCTTTAGGGAGTAGATTAACTGTATACCAATCTTTTTTTCAGAGTTTAGCTTTTTAGGTAAATCAAATTAAATCTGGTCAGATTTTTAGGGGTAATTTGAGTTTTGCATGGATTATTAAAGTTCTATGTATTTCAAAATCTTAAGCTACAGTTTTGTCCCATTTTAAACCAATCCAAATACTCAAAAAATCTATAAAGTTTAAAAAATAAATAAAATTTTAGATTGACCAAAAATTTAAAAATCATTAACCAAAATAATTTTGTAAAAACCAATCCAAATGCTCAAAAAATCTATAAAATTTAAAAAATAAATAAAATTCTAGATTAACCAAAAATTTAAAATTCATTAACCAAAATTATTTGTAAAAAAAATAACTCTGAAAGAAAAATTACTCCCTATAACCCACTCGATTCTTTAATTGTGTTATGTGTATTATTTTAGTACTATTAAATAATTACAATGTATGGAACACGATCTCACTATTAAGCAACCGGTCCCACTCGATTCTTTAATTGTGTTATGTTTATTATTTTAGTACTATTAAATAATTACAATGTATGAAACACGATCTCACTATTAAGCAAGCGGTCATATTTTTTAGTTGCATTGTACTCCAATAACTACTTTTAAGCCTAACATACCTTTAAAAAACTTATTTCTAGATACTTTAGTTTAGAGATTTTGCTTTAATATATTTTTTACATTTATTGGCATCTTTAAAAAAAAAAAACTGTACTTTTAAGATATTTTGCTTTCGCATAGTTTTTTTCTTTAATATATAGGTTACTTTAGTGGAATCTTTTAAACTTAACTTTTGTTTGTTTGTAGTTTAATGTTAATGTTAGATTGCCAATCCTTTCAACTTAAATCACCTCTGTCAGTTCTCGGACTACTGATTGATCTCGTTGTGTAATCTCAGCTACAAAATTATAACAAAGATCATTGTTAACAGAATCCACCTCTTTCTCTCTCGGGCTCTAGCAGAGGAGCAACTTGGTTTTCTCAAGGGAAGACAAATCTCAGATGCTATAGGTACCACACACGAGTGTTTACACAGCATTAAGACAAAAAACTTACCAGCCATCCTCCTTAAACTGGACCTCAAAAAGGCCTTCGATTGTATAAACTGGAACTTCTTACATCTCATCATCCTCCAATGTCGATTTGGGGTTGTCACTACAAATTGGATGATGGGATGCATAACCACAGCCACCCTTGTCGTTTTAATCAATGGAGAGGCTTCCAAAGCCTTCCACAGTGAAAGAGGGCTTCGTCAGGGATGCCCCCTCTCACCCCTCCTTGTCATTTTGGTCTTAGAAAGTCTCAACATCTTGTTAAAGAGAAGTCAATCAGCTGGCAAACTCACGTGAATCAGAGCTTCCAGACTGACTCAAATTTTGCATCTACTCTTCGTAGATGATGTGATTATTATGACTTCAGCCTCCCTATCTGAATGGATAGAATTTTTTAATGTGCTTGACACTTTCTACTCTGTTTCAGGTCTAAAAATCAATTTTCATAACTCAATCTTCTTGACCACAGGTGCGAGTGACGTTTTCCTAGCGGAGCTAAAAACTCTTTTCAGCATTGATTTCTGAGATCTGGCGGCTGGCCTCAACTACCTTGGTTACTATATCAAACCCTCTAGCTACAAAGCAAAGGACTGGAGATGGTTAATTGAAAATTTCGAGCGCAAAATTCAACTCTGGTGTAATAGATGTTTAACTATGGGTGGAAGATACATTTTGATCAAGGAAGTTTTGGAAAGCCTTCCGATGTATTGGGTGGCTCTGACACACATCCCTCAATATGTGCTAAAGAAGCTCCGCCAGTTGATTTTTGCCTTCCTCTGGAATGGCAACAAGCAAAGCAAAGGCCTCCATCTCTGTGGGTGGGAAATCCACTCAAAGCCAAAAGCACTAGGTGGATGGGGACTGAGGAACTTGCACCTCTTCTACCTTGCTCTCTCGGCGAATATGCTTTGGCGAATTCTGATGGCACCAGACATTTGGAGAAAACTTATAAAAGATAAATATATCTCCCACCAGCCGGTCCATACCTGGCTCAGATCAGCCACAACTTCTCCTCGGGGGGGCTCACAAACATGGAATCACTTTTTAAAGTCGCTCTCGATCCTCCTACATTAGATCACGTGCCTTCTTGTCTCTGGATCTGCTATAGAAATTTGCAGGGATGCTATTCTCGGCATGGGATAAAAGGCCCTTCTCTCTTCTAGATTGTTGGATAGCCTACATAGTTTAGTCTTACATTATCTATTTCATTTAAAATCCCCACACAGATGAAACTCACTTGGAGAATCCTGGGTTACTAGATCCACGTTGAATCTAGACAGAGAGCTCTCTGTTGAATGGAACAACTACACTCAATATCTTATTGAAGCTGGCATCCGCCTATAGGAGAGACCTGACACCCTCATCTGGACGGGAGGTGATAAATCTGGATTCATGTCAGTTCGAAACATCTACAAAGCGTTGGCAGAAGCGTCCTGGCAAGAAATGCCGCCATATTTGATGATAAATCCCCCTCGATCCACTTGGTGACAAACCTCATTCTTTCAGCACTCAATCATCCTATTTCCCCTACCACCACTCAGACAAACCGCAGATCTACTACAACGCTTCCTTTTGACAAAGCCATCGCCTATTTTGACGGAGAAACTCAACTATATGAAACTCTTTGTGGGGCAGGGGGTCACATCTTCATTAACTCCCACACTTCCTACAGATGGACTCTCAATGGCGGACAAGGCACCAACACCAAGGCCAAACTTATGGGGGCGTGGGAATCCCTTATCCTGGCTCAAAGGTTGAGCATCGAAGAGATGCTACTTCTCGAAGACTCTAAAGTCATTGTCGACTGGATAAATGACAAGGCTGACCTTCGATTCGCAATGCTGGACTGCTAGACAGAGAGAACTATCGAAGCCATAAGACATTTCAAGGGCCTCTCTACCTCTCACATCTACAGAGAAGACAATGTTGTTGCAGACCATCTATTAAAACTTGCACTATCCTGGCCCCTCGGTTTTGTAACTTTCTCCCGATGGGAGGATGGAAACGAGGGCCCCCCAACATTGCTCAAAATATGAAGTGGAAAACACTTGTCTATCTGATCTTCTCTTTGTATCAGAAATTATTGATTTGTAACAGGAAATAGTCTATCCCGCGGTATCTTGGGTCAGTTTTGACTATGACTGGATCATGTCATCTTGAGAGCTCCATTATGCGCTCCATCACAGGTCTCTGATTTTGTAAATGATCATTGTTATGTAAATTATTATATCCTGTTGAATATAAAGAGGAACTTTCCCGTGGAAAAAAAAGTTTTATTTGTTTGTAGTTTAATGTTATTGTTAGATTGTGGTGCTAAACATTTTTTAATGTTTTTTTTTAAATTTCAGTTGCATTTAACTTGGTTTTTAACTTTTACTTATTCAACCACACAATTCAATCGCTGTATAATAATGTTAAGGATTGAGATCAATCGTATGTTGAATAAAATATGGGATGACTCTTTTCATATGAAACTAGACTCTTGGAAGAAGGGTTTATCGAGCATGGTTTTAAGATTCAGATTTTTTTTAGCAGAGGTAGAGGAAATAGAGGGAGAAATCTAAGAAGAAGAAATAGAGGAAATCATAATGTAGATCAGAGATGATTTTAAGGATGGAAATCGAATCTTACTAATCCTTCATATGCCAACTATAAATGTTTGGTGAAATTTTTGTAAAAATATTCAAATTTCTAAGGATTTTATATAGCTTTTATAAACTTTGGCTATTTTTAAGGTAAAATAATTTTATCCTATAGAATTTGGGCGAATCATTTTTAAAATAGCGAATCTTTTTTTTGGAAAAACCATGGAAAATTAGCCCATGACCGAAATTTAGCACCTGAAATCATCCCTGATGCAGATGACAGACACACAAAAAATCAATCAATATAGTCACAGTCATCTAAAGAGTCACATAATCAAAGAGGAAGAGGGAGAAAATGGACAGAAAAATCTATAATGCAGTGCTACTATTGCAGAAAGTATGGCCATTATGGTATTGAATGCAGAAAGTAGTCAAATTAGAACAAAGTCGAAGTAAATGTCTCCAACAATGAAGGAGAGTCTTCTGAAACAATGTTTCTTTCATGTCATACATATGAACAAGGACACTCAAAGGACCTTTGGTTGTTGGACAATGGCTAGAACAATCACATGACAGGTACCAAAATTTTTATTTCTAATATGGATGCTTCTATTAAATCTGAGATTACTCTTAATGATGCTTCTCAAGTCAAAGATATAGGAAAAGGTGTCGTATATATGTTAACCAAACAAGATCAAAAGAAAGACATGTACATGATGTCTATTATGTTCCAAACCTTAAAGACAATTTGATAAGTGTAGGGAAATTGATGGGGCATGGTTATGATGTCTTATTCAAAGACTCATATGCTTAATTCTTGATAAATCACATAGTAGGAAACTCATTGCTAAAATCCAAATGACTAAAAATAGGATGTTTCCCCTAAATTTAAGAAGTGTTAGTTTGTCCCAACCATATGCTCAAAATGTCTCAATCGCAGATGAGACTCTCTTATGACATTCTAGGTTTGTTCATTTTCCTTTTAGAAGTCCAAGTCTTCTTCAAAAACATGTAATGGTCAAAGTTCTTTCTTTTTTGAATGAACAAGGAAGTCCATGTGAAAGTTGTATACTTGGAAATCATAAGAGAGACAATTTTCCAACATCTTCTAATAGAGAAAAAGAATATTTAGAATTCGTTCAGATAGACATTTATGGACCAATGCAAACCAAATTCATTGGTGGTAGATTTTATTTTTTGATCTTAACTGATGATTTTAGTAGGAAATTTTGGATTTGTTTTCCTAAAAATAAGTATGATTCCTTCTTAAAGTTTAAAGAATTCAATGCTAAAGTAGAAAAATAGACGAAAAAATTTGTGAAGGTGCTCAGATCTAATGGAGGAGGAGAATACAACACAAAAGATTTTGTAGATTATTGTAGACAACAAGAAATAATAATGAAGACTACAACCAGATATACTCCACAACATCATCGAGTGGATGAAATGAAAAATCAGGCCATCATGAGCATGGCCAAAAGTGTTCTCACAAAAAATAGTTTATCCAATGAGTATTTAGATGAATTCATTTCCTATTCATTTTAAATTCTAAACAGATCTCCAACAACAAGTGTCAAATATAAAGTAACTTAAGAGGGATGGAGTGGCACAAAAATAATTGTTTCTCACTTCAAAATTTTTTACTGCATAACTTTTGCACATATCCCTAAAGAGCTTAGAAAGAAGCTTGACAACAAAAGTGAAAAATGTATCTTCATTGTATGCAATAAATAATCAAAAGCCTATATATTATACAATCCAGTCACCAAGAAATTTTTGGTGAGAAGGGATGCCAAATTCCTTGAGAATAAATCATGTAGTGAGAAATAAAATGCTACATTGGACAACCAAAATCAACTACAACAAATTGATGAGCAACCAAAAAAATCAGAAAAGCAAGCACATCCACCAATATTGCCAAGATTACAGGTATAAAGAAAACATGAATACTATGGAAATGGTTCTTCTTCTAGTAGTGGATCATCTAATTCAACAAAAAATCAAGAAACAAGGAGCAGAAGAAAAAAATATGAGAAAAATAATGGCATTTACTAGCAAGGTCAATTTTCTTTACTATTTTGTCAACCTATCGTCTTTGAAGAAGAAGAAAAAGAGGATCATTGGTTAGAATCCATGAACAAATAAATTGAATCCATAGAAAGGAAAAATACTTGGGATCATGTTGAACTTCCAGTAGACAAATCCAACATAGGTTTCAAGTGGGTGTAGAAAAAAAAACTTTATGAAAAAGAAAAGATTGAGAAGAATAAGGCAAGGCCGGTTTCCAAAGGTTTATCATAGCAACCTGGCATAAACTATCTTGAAAAAGTTTCTCTTCTAGAAAGGTTAGATACAATAAGGACCATTTTAGCCACTTTAGCTCAAAACAAATGATATGAGGACAAGGTGTATAAGTTGAAGGAATCCTTGTATGGAATGAAGCAAGATCCAAGGGCTTGGTACAATCAAATTGAATCTTACATGATCAACAGTGGATTCAGTAGGAGCAAGAACAAGCAGACATTATATACACAATCATATTATGAAGGTAAAATTCTCATTTTTAGCCTCTATGTTTATGGTATGATTTATACAAGTAATCTAGTGTTAGAATAATTTAAAGCTGTCATGAAAACAAATTTTGAGATGATTGATCTTGGACTTGTGAAATATTTTTTGGAATAGAAGCTTAGAAATATGCTCATGGTGTTTTTGTATATCAAAAAAACTATGTTATAGAAATTCTAAAAATATTTAGAATTGATAAATACAAGCCAACGAAAACTCCTATTGCACTAGGGACAAAATTGAGAAAACAAGATGAAGGCTCAACAATTGATTCAACTTTATATAAGACTCTAGTAGTTAGTATCATGTAACTTACTGCAACTAGACCTAATATAATGTTTTTCAACAAGCTTTGTTTCCAGGTTCATGAAATCCCCTAAGGATTCTCACTAGAAAGTTGGAAAAGGAATACTAAGGTATTTTGCAGGGACATTGAACTATGGTTTTTGGTCCAAAACTTCTTAAGATTAGTCACTTGCAGGGTACATAGATAGTAATTTTTTTGCAAGCATAGATGATAGGAAAAGAACATCTCGTTACATTTTTCATCTAGGAACGAAATTAATTTCATGGGCATCCAATAAAAAACCCATAGTTGCAATATATTCAATAAAGGAAGAGTATGTTGTTGCAACTTTAACATCTTTCCAAGTTATCTAGATGAGAATAATTTTAAATGATTTAGAAAATATGGAAAATGAGCCATCTTCGATCTTCTGTTACAATAAATCAACCATTGGATTGTTAAAGAATCATGTTTTTCACAAGAAAATCAAGAACATTTACCCTCACTTTCACTTCATCTGAGAGCTTGTCAATAATGGTGATTTTTCTCTTCAATTCTGTGTATCAAGAGATCAACTAGCAAACATTTTTACTAAACCACTTGGGAATTTTTCTTTTGAATTTCACAAACAACACTGGTGTTGTAGGTGTTTATGAATGTAACCTATGATATTAAGGGGTAGTGTTAATGTAATATCACCTGTTGCCATTCGTTATTGGATAAATCGGTGAATGCGGACATAAACTAATCTCCCTAGATCCACCTACATCTAGAACAAAACAAGACATCGCATGATGCTTTGCCTAAGTTTCTACCATTGAATTTACTACTAAAGAAGGAATGGATGACATATCTTTAGATATTTCTTCCTTATATCTCTGTTGTCCCCGCTTCGCTCCAGTGCTCTTGTGAAATCAGATCTTCATTGACACAAACCAACCAAGGCGAAAGCAACAATTGTAGATTCAATGGAAACCTAAGCATGTGATCAAGGAGTCATGTAATAAAATGCTAATGATTTTATGGGAAAGAAACATGTCACCATATCATATTAAGTAAAAGTGGAAGATACAACCAAATTGCCTTGATGTCGCAAGTTCCCTTTCGGTGGTCCTTTGTTCCAACACACACATACACTTGCTCCGAATTTGTATGAAGATGTTCCACAAAAACATGATGGACAAATGGAGGCCTCAAGAATTAGTTGTAACAAGATCCTTCACACAGTCTTCAGCCTATTATTTAGACAATTCTTTGCTCAATATTGCTTAACCCTTTCCATGAGAAACCCATCATTATATAGGAGAAGGTGAAGTGGTGGAAAGGATGGGGATGATCCCACCAAATCAGAGAAGCCATTAGGATCACAACTATATGGACACCACCTCACATTCTAGAATATTCTTCATCTAGAAACTTCGTGAACTTCTTCCTTTCCTTACCTTCAAACGCTATCACACCCTGCCTATATAGCATCCTGCAGAAACCCCACGAGCCAGGCATAGAGCAGCCTGTATAAATCAAGGATTTTGGCACTGTGTACCATTGTCAGCCTGTGACGTCATTCTAAAAATATGCCTTGTAGGGGAAGAACTCAGTCATTTTCCTCATGTAAAAGATTATTTTGAGAGCTTGAACACATGCTTGTATAGTCATCATCAGGGTGACCAAAATAATGTGTAACACCATTGTCTATTATCTAACCCAATTATCTAGTGTTAGACATCAGTTATGTTTTAGTTAACCGCGACATAGTTTAGTGATCCATTGGATCCTTTTGTATTATTCTCTATTCTATTTAATAATTAGATGGGTATTTAAACCCCAAGAGTTTTCCCGCATATATGTTTTCCTTTGAGTTTGTTTCTCTTCCTCTATGAACATTGCCAATACTAAATCTATGTAAAAAAGATTATATAAAAACACAACTTGTGTATGGATATATAAGTTACATTGATATTTTACACATAAAGGAAAACACATAATGCATTTAATCAACAACGCGATTCAAATATGGAATTTATATAGAACAAATCGACCCTCTTATACCATAGAGGTCATTAGTTGGTCGACTTCACCTACAAAAAAAAAGAGTACAAAACCCTTCAATGCAATAACAAGATCAAATTTGGTGTTCCAGTCAATTGTACATTGAGAAAGAGATTTTTAACCTACTACTATCTCTCACAACTCAAATCCAATGTTTTTAAGATTTGAAAATAATTAAACATATGAATATGCATTGATATATTCAAGACTTATACATTAGGCTTCAGTTTGTTAAAATACAATACTTATAATTTACCATACCAATTCTTCTTATTTATACCAGAGTTCAATATATGGTGAAATATGGTTACATATATATATATATATATATATATATATATGGGTGATTTCAAGCTAATGATGGTCATTCATGATGCGTTAGTGGCAATGCAAACCTAGAAAAAAATCAATCTGTTAACTTGCAGGGATTATTCAAGGTACATTTACAATTAATTTGAATATGGTGTAAGAAGATGAAACATAGGAAATTTAATTATATTTTTGAATATACAACTTGTTTTCATAGAGATTGTGAATAACTAGGTCAAATTTTATTTTTTCTAAAGTGGTATCTTATTTTTCCAACAAAATATAAGGTATATGTTTTCATTCGTGTAGGTGTTGAGTGTCTTAATGATGGGATTTCGTTCCAAAAAATTGTATACCTGTAGAGAACCCATTTTTCTTATGCCCTGTATTTTTTGGAAAATTTAATATTTTTTTTAAATGATCAAACTCAACATATGCCTAAAATTACCATGTATTTTGTTCGTGCAGGCTAAAAGGGTCTTAAAATGATCAAAACATTTTTTTTTAGATCATAGGTATCAATCTCATCTTGTGCTGCATATAAATTATTTGAGTAATGATTAAGCCGAGAAAACATTATAGGAGAAATAAGAGAGGTATGTATTTTAGGATTTTGATACATGTGATGACAAAAATAGTTTTAAAATAGTAAACGATAACAAATTTAAAAACATACATATATTTGAAATATGCATAGCCTACTCGATCTATGTCTATAATTTTGTCAACAACTGTAATTTTAGCCTATATAAAAATAATGTCAAAGACATAGATATAGAGGGGTATTCAAAAAAATGGAGGTTTTTATGAATTTGCAGACCGAACCACTAGGTTTTTCATCTCGAACCTAAGTTTGAGCCAACCAAGTCAGCATACACCTTATCAATCGTGTCTAAACAATTTTAATTCAAATAAGTGCACGCACTCTAGGAGCGCACATGCATTATAGGAGCGCACACACGTTCTAGTATTGTGCACATGCTACAATAACACATGCTTGCTCCTCTTTGTATTTCTCTCTCCCACTCTCCCACTCTGATGCACTCTATCTCCCCCCCTGATCACTCTCTCACCCCCCTTGTGCAACTATCTATCCTCTATCTCTCTTACATCTACCCCTCTCTCCTACATTTATCTCTCTCTCTACCCAACTCTTTATTTTCCTCTCTCCCCCTCTCACACTCTTTAATTCCTTACTATTCCTTTCTCTCTCTCCCTTACACACAAAATTTATACCTCCCCTATATGTCTTCCTCTCACTCCCACCCACACTCTAACACACTCACTATCTACCTCCCCTCTTTTTCTTCCCCTCTCTCCCTCCTACACTCTTGTACAAACACTTTATATCCCCCCTATATGTCTTCCTTTGTCTCACTCTCACACTCTCACACACACATTTCATATCCCCTCTCTATGTCTTTTTCTCTCTCCCTCCCACACTTTAACACACTTACTCTCTACCTCCATCCTTGTTTACCTCTCTCTACCTCCCCTCCTTGTTTACCTCTCTCTTATTCCCACATTCTCTTAGATGCACTTTATATCCCCTTTTAAACTATTTATATCTCTCCACCCACCCTTCTCTCTATCTCCCCCCTTCCTCTCATAATAAGTCTCACTCTTTATCTACCCCCTCCTCCCTACCTCCCTATTTATCTCCCCCTCCCTCACACTATATCTATGCTCATAATCAATCTCACTTTCTCTCCACTCTGTCCTTGTTCATCCCCCTCTCTTTCTTCCTCTGCACCCCCCTATCGCACTCACACATTCTCTCTCTACCCCCCTCCTCCCTCTATCTCTCACTCTCTATCCCACTATCTCTCCTCTCTTTCTCTCCTAGATCTACCACCTCTTTCTTTCTCTCTTATACCCTCCCCCATTTCTATCTTTATATCTCTCTACCATCCCTTCTCTCTATCTCCCCCATTCCTCTCACAATTGGTCTCAATCTCTCTCCACCCCCTCCTTCATCCCTCTCTCTCTCTCCCCTCCCTCTCACTATCTTTGCGTTCTCTGTCATACATATACCCCTCCCCACCTTCTCTCCCCCCTTTCCTTTAACTCTATCTACCCACTCTCTTTTTCTCCCTCTCCCTCCCTCTCCCTCCCTCTCACACACTCAAACACTCCTTATCCAACCCCCCTCTCTTGATTTCTCTTCCCCCCTTCTGACACTCACACATTCTCTCTATACCCCCATCCTCCCTCTATCTCTCCCCCTCCCTTTGACTATCTATCCTCTCCTACATATACCATCATTTTCTATCTCTCATTGTTAGTCTCACTCTCTCTATATCCCGCTTGCTCTCTCTCCTCTACTCTCACCCCTTCCTTTCACAACCAATTTCACTCTATCTCCATCCCTTCCTCTATAACGTCCCCGACCTTAATCCCACTAGCCGAGTAAAACTCTACTGTGTGGAACAACATCATTCTCATACTTAATTAATAACATGCACTTAAATCAAATTAAACACACTTACATCAAAGTAAGCACAAGATTACTGCTAACATAAATAATCCCTGGCATTAACAATAATTCATATGCACAACAGAATACATGATACATATAAGCATCACAGGCATGCAAAACATAGTATTAAGCATAAGTTGATACTTATCTTTGAAGCTGTGGTAATTCCACCAACCATGTGCAGGCCTTCCACAAATGTCCCAGCCTTAGACCACGTTGCTCATCACTCTCAGCAGTGGGTCACCCCCAAGCTGGGACTAAGCTCCACCCAAGGCAAGAAATACCACTCTAGGCTGACGTTATAGGAAAAAATGCACAAGATAACCGGAAGGATTCTTCCCAGGATGCCTTCTTACGCCCACTACTAATAGACTCTCATTCCTCACATCCCTGTTCCACCCGAGAGTGTACACCTTCACAAGCATAGTCCATTGGTGCTTCAACTCCCTCTCTGGGCCTCAGCAACAGGCCGGATTAGGAATTCTTAGAGCTCTGAAGTTGGTGTTGGACTCTTTCTAGGGGAAAACCACTTCCCAATAGACTCTCTCACCTAGAGGGAGTTTCTCACAGGCCTGGAAACCTACTTCTTTTACCACGAGCCTGACAACCCGCTTCTTCAGCACACCCTTCGACACAATTCCAACTGGGTGAGGGAAAACTGAAACAACATCAAGCACTCAGTTGACACCAAGATGATGACCACAACAGAAAATGGGCATAGTCCCACAAATGGCAATGAACATATGCTAAAACAAAGCACACTCAGGCGATTATCCAGGTGTCGGGCTCTACAGAAGAAACAAATTGGCTCACGGTTTACTGGTTATAGGATGCGTGACAAGAAATTATGCATAGGTTGAGGAAGGAGTCCAAATGCAGAGACCAGATGACATTTACGGGAATTCACCGGAAAATCATAGAGGTCTCATGGTTTCGGTTTTCAGTGTTCTGTGTGATATGTCAAGCTCAGACGTAGAGGTCCCACAGTTTAGACAACGAACGGAAAAATGGAGAATGAACCCCCTTCCACGGATGACTTCTATAGTTTTTTAACTGCATGTGCCTAGGTCGACACATGTCACCCATGAAGCTGCATGCAGACCACCAGCATGCGTTCCTCTCCAGGAACTTAGGACAAAACCTATATTTCACATGGATTTTTGGAATAATATTAAAATATTATTCCCAAGGACTTAAGCCCCTAGGTGCTACACTTAGC